>JAVQJF010117992.1:0-14355 GCA_036023855.1 Gadopsis marmoratus
CACACACACACACACACACACATATATATATATATATATATATATATATATATATATATAAAAAACACACACAGAGACACACTGTTAAAGCTTTATGTGGACTCCCCACATAGCTCACCTCAGTTTGTCTTCCCTGTTGTCAGTGCTAGTTTTACCAGCGCTCATAAAGTACCCTGGTAATGGCACCTATGGAGACCACACACACACACAAGCTCTGCAGAATCCTTTAGTCTGTAATTTACTTGCTGCCTCTTTTGTTTTTAGTTTTCTTTTACAACCTTAAATGTTTCCGTAATGTTCATAAAGGTATTGAATAATTTTTTCAAGACAAACTTTTAGTATGTAAGAGTTTTGATTGCTCCTCCTGCCTTCCAGGCAGATATTTGAGAGAGGTTTCACAATGAGCATGATGCCTTTTTTATTATTTCCGTCAAAGCTGATTGATGAGTCAGATGATTTGAAAAGCTTGTTTTACAACCATGTTACTCTTATAAGGGTTCGTTCAAAGTCTTGAATGTTCGGAAAAGTCTTACTTGTAACCGTTATGTCTTCAAGGTTAGGAATATTGTTGATTTTCAACATAATCTGGTGTTTCATCATTGGCACAGTCACTCGGGTAAACCAGAAATCTTTTAATATTATAAATGAAACCATCCCATTAGTTTGTTGTCTCCTGGTATTTGTAGAAAATATTTAGATGTGATGGTAAAGGCTTCAAGAGTCTGGATATCTTTGGTTTAGGCACCCTGTGCTTGAAAAGTGCCTCAGTTTTTATGTACAACATAATGGGATAAGAATGGAAATGTCTGGCTGCCTGGTGGTCTTTGGAAAGTGTTGTCTGTAATATAATGCATATGTGATCTGTAGCTGGTGGGCTAACACACAAACACCGGTCTGGTTATTTAAGGCCATTTGACGCTGACGATGTACAGTGGATATATACCTACAGTAGATGTTTTTCTGTTCCTTCCACCAGGCTGCCATGAGTCATGCTCAGAGTGCCGTGGGCCGGGCCAGCAGGAGTGTGCGTCATGTTCGGACCCGGCAGCCCTGCTCAAAGACGGGGAGTGTGTTCCTGACTGTGGCGCCGCTTTCTACAGTCGAGCAGGCGTCTGCTACGGTAAAGCTGACACATCGCCGTGCTGCACTGTACAAGCAGGTTATCTGGGTCCCTGACGCTGTTTTTTCCATTTCAGTATTAAGATTTTAGGAACTCCTACTGTTCCCCTTGACTACAACTCCATAACTGATCAGAATGCACTGCTAAAGACACATTTCCCCTCAGGGACTAAAAATGCACTTACAGTAATCTAGACCCAACACACACTTGGTTTAAATATACATATTGTTTTACTTTAACCAGAATTGTCTTCTTGAATGACTAGTTTTCTATGTTTAGAATTCCCCAAAAACTGACATAAAAATATCACATTCAGCTACATAGAAAACAAAACTTGTGTTGCTCCCTGGTCTATTTTCTGCTCCTGTGGGTTCAGTAATTGGACTCTCTGTTTCACTGAAAGTATCTTGATATCACTGCATTTTGTCTGCATGTTTGACTGTTATCCAACAAGGAAATAGAGCACCAAACAATCCAGGATTGTACTGGACCTCTAAAACCTCGAAAAGCGTCCGTGTCGGGGTTGGATTTTTGTGGAATCTAAAACGTTGTGTGAAATGTATTCGCTGTGCAGCTTCACCTCACGAGGGATTGAGTGTTGATATTTAAAGAAGTGACGTGTCCCAGAGTGTGCCGATGCAGTGCACGGCAAACAGGAACCAGCCTCTGAAACGACAAGCGCGGTGAACTGGTGGTTCTTTTTAAGCATCCTTTTGCGGAGCTTCTCGCCAACGCGTGGTGCCAAAGTGATAAGTCAGCGGTAGCCCGAGTTAGCAAACAAGCAATTTGAAAAAATACAATAATTAGCAGTTCTCTCTGGCACTAATGAGGACTTGGAAGCTCTGTGAATGAAGAGATTCTGTATGAATATGGATGGTTTCTATTCTTGAGTGGTAAGATGAAGAGGAGTAAGAATAGGCCTCCCTCAGGGCGATGGTGAACTTAGCAGCACATAGCTCAGCTCTTTCTTTTGGTTAGAACCACCTGGAGGGGTTTGGGGGGGGGCAGGAGTTAAAGCACTCAGCAAGGAGCCCTCTCTTAGAAAATGTCAAAACCTGGGGAACTTTATGGAAAAAGGTTAAATCCATTAGAGCTTGCCAGTTTGTGCTTTGAGGTCTGGTTTAAAATGTCAACATCTGGAGAGAGCTGACGGGTTTTTATCTTCTCGACTTTCCGCCTCTGGGCTTCCTGTGTTTGATAGGTTTCCCTTTTTTGTCCCCTCCAGCATGCCGTAGAAATACCTCGTACTGATTTTGGCCTCTGTCTAGGTGGAGGCAACGATCTGTTTGAGGATGTGTGTATGTGTCATGTCAATATGGACGACTACACACGTGCAACTTTTCTTTAGTTTTCTGGACATATTTTGACTTGTTTTCAGCTCGACTTTTTATATTTCATCAATTTAAGTTTCACTGTATAACTACAACAAAAACTAAACACATACTTGCCAACAGTTAAAGAAAAAGTTAAACAGATGAAAAATCAGATGTCCTCCGCCGCGTACACGTACGTCTGGCCTTGCCCCATCTTCTTCTTCTGTTGAGTTTTATGGCGGTTGGCCTGCTGGACTCTCCCCTGCCCCATCTATTCCGGCATCGCCCTGCCATGTGTGAAAATGGAGCAACACGGAAATGTTCCTGAATGTCGCTGCATGTGTGAAGACTCACTAGCGGTGCCTGAAGGGTTATCCCAGTACTTTACCAGGAACTATGTGTGAAAGAGGCTTTAGTGACGAAGTGAAACTCTGTGAGTCTCCTTCACAGACTCCGGTAAAGAGACGTTACTGTTGCAGTGCTGTCTGTCATTCCAACCAGAAGCCTTTAACATTCACATGCTGCCGTTCACAGCGTGCGATTTGTCCTGTGCCTCCTGTTTCCCCGACGACCCCAAGTGCATGAGCTGTCTGCCAGGGGCCGCCTTGCATCGTGGGAAATGTGTTTCCCAGTGTCCAGCTCAGCATTACCCAGACGACCACAGCAGATGCAGGGGTAAGCTAAACCTTCGACACCTAAAACATTTTTACAAAGTCAGTGTTCTGAATTTGAATGTTATTCACCATCATCCGACGCTGCAGGTGGATCTTTGTCTGTTGCTCCGTCTATACATGTCATATACTGTACACACTTCTGTCATTATTGAATTAGTTTGGCGGTGCAAAGGCCTACCTACGTGGCTATAATGTGTATAATCTAAGTATTCCGACAGCTGTGGTTCAGATCTTGCCTTGTCCTGCTCAGGCTGCCACAGCTCCTGCGCTGCCTGTTGGGGTCCCTCGGTATCCCAGTGTACCTTGTGTCCAGGTGGGCTCCTTCTCCACCAAGGCCAGTGCGTGGAGGCCTGTGGTGAGGGACTCTACTCCCAGGACAACACCTGCCACAGTAAGAGCTTATATCTTAGGGTTTTATAAATTTCGTCCGCAGTCAAGTTTGCCCTGTTGACCTTTAATCTGTCCTGCTTTTAGATTGTCATCCCTCCTGTCGCTCCTGTGTGGGACCCTTGGCCTCAGACTGCCTTCGCTGTCTGAAACCAGAGGAAGCCCTCCTGCCGCAGTCCAGTCACCTCCAGCACGGCGTCTGCACAGCTGGATGTCCTGCACACAGCTTCCTGGATTACATGCGGACATGCAGAGGTGAGTACACAAGGCTTTTGGTTTATTTTATTTCTTTATTCGGGAGGATCCGTGCCTACAAGGTGAGGGCTAGATGCTGTAAGTCTATTTTAAAGCACTTTTGCACTAATGTAAAACAAAGGTTTTTCATCTTTCCTCTGTTTTTCATGGCTGTTAACTACGTAACAAGCCAAGTATCAGTCACTTTGGGTTCTAAACCAGACCAGGTAATCACTATTGTCATTTGTTAAATCCCAGTCGGAGCACAAAGGAAAATCCAAGACGCAGCAAACATAATCTTGTTTATTCCAGCAAACGGCTAACCGTGATGCAAACGCTGCCTTAATTTGACAATTTAACAGTAACTAATGCTGAAGTAATTACAATCTTATTAATTGGTTATCTGTTTTAAATAAATACCAGCAATTGTGCAAATTTCCACCCCTTCACCTTTTTAACTGCCATCAGAATCAAACTGAAGGCGAGATTTTAGTCTCTGGAAACTTGCATTGAGCATTTGTCTTTATTTGTTGGACATTGTATAGACTTAACAATTAGTTAATTACAATTAGAGTAACCGGCGATGAAAATACTCATTAGTAGCAGCCCAACTGTTTGCTGAGTTTCAGCTTTGGTCCTGCCTTTTTTTGAAAATCTCAGCCTTGTTTTGGGAAAGACACAACAAACATCTCTGTCCAATACAGAGCGCACAGAGGAGAAATCATCAGTCGTGTGTTCGGGGAAAACATACAAAAGGAAAATATCATTTATTACTGAAACGTGTATTTCTGTCTACTGTAGATGTTATTCACACTCCAATACAAACATATGCCACATGTGCAGTACAAAGACTGCAACTGTTATAGCAACGTGCAGCATGGCGAGATTTTGGAACAATACTAAATGTCTGCACAGATGTTTAGTCTTGGTTTGGTGCTCGGAAGGTATGTTGAATAGTGTGTGTGTTTCTGTTTGGAGAGGGAGGAACACCTGAATAAGTTGTTTGCGAGTGTGAAACTGTGCGTGTAATGGGCTAATTTTTAAGGTGGGTTTTAGGTTTGACGGGATAGTCTGTCAAGTGAGATGTAATTATCACCCACCTCCCAACACACACACCTCAGCAACTACCACCTTCTTGCCAGAATGTCAGGAGGTATTTTTATTTTAATTTTTTTAATTAAGTGACAACAATGACGAGGAAAATGAAGACTTTAATCAGTTTTCTTTACCTCCCTCATGTGAAATTCTATCCGCTGCCCACGTTCCCCGCCCTGCTGTCTCCTCACCTCCCCGTTCCGTCCCTGTGCCCACTGACCACGCTGCCTCCGGTACTTGGCGGGGAGAGAAGGGCATTTGTTCTACCTGCTGCTGATCTTCCGCGAGCGCAGCCAAGTCGTTCGCCAAAGCTGCCGTGTTGTTCAGCTCTGCTTTCCTCTCGGCTCCGCATTCATCTGCCGGAGCTGCTGTCACCTGAAACGAGATGGAGCGCACGCTGCCAAGCAGCGGTTTTAAAGCTGCTAGCGTGCGTTAGGGTTGAATTTCAGGGAGACTTTGAAGTTTTGAAACACAAGATGCCGAACATTGAGGTGATCCTGATCTCAAAGGAGGAGGATGATGCACTCATGTCTCGTGGTTTGGTGTTGAAAGTACTTGTATTGGTGTTCTTCATGAATAATTGCCTATGACTTTTGCATCACCGTATCCAAACTAAACCATAAAATAGGTTGTTTTGTCATCTTTCAAAATGACCACCATGACATCGTTTGTCAGAGCCTTTCAAAGTGTAGCCCTTACAAAAAAAAATCCAAGGTTTTTGTTTTGCAAGTCACAAGTAAGTTTCAAATCCCGGCTTTGTAATCAAGTCCCATGTTAAGACCAACAATTCTCAAGTCCTAAGCTTTGTCCTATACAAGTCATTAACTCGCGCTCCACCAAATGTAATGCCATCTTAAGTTTTTAAAGAGTAACGGTGTGTTTCGTATATTGACGGTAACAATGAACGCTTTAAAAAAGTGTATTTATTACTTTAAAATCAACTTCATAGGATTTAAAACAAATCTAATCATGTGTGCCTTGATGTGTTAATTCTTTGCATCGGCGGTTCTCTGACTGCTGATTCTGCCAAAGGTACCTTTCTCTCTCGCGTGATTGGCTGCTGCCCGGAAACTAATAGTTGCTCTAAACACATCATCAGATTCATGACTTTAGTAACTGGAGGCCACATCTCCAACACCCATCATATGGATGATTTCTGGTTAAAAGTAACCAACGTAGACCTTTTGCAGGAAACAGGATGTGAACTCTCAGGAAATGAAGATACAGAGCTTTAGTGTGTGTTCACTTTTGAATTGTACTATTATTTAATCAACTTAAAACAGGACTAGAGGTGTCTGGGTGTGAATGCTTCTGCTTCTTCTCTCACTTATTTCAAAGCACGAGCTGCCAGTGGAGATTTTGGTCGAGTTTGGAGACGAGGCAGGTTGCATTCTGGGTAGGTAGGTTTGTTGGGATTTCCCACGGTGTTGCAGATAAGTCCTTGTTGTCTGTTTACAGCAGCTGTGTTTCAAGGTGCAAGTACAGTTTAGTGCTCGCATCAATTACAGGGTGCTCTGAGGACTGTCTTTATAGCTTCCTGTTAGGCGATGCTTCCCGGATAAAGCTTAGAAACATTGTAATTTGTTGCTTCTGTTAATACTTTCCCCCCCCAATCCCTGTGCTGTTTGCTATGTGAGGAAAGTGAGTGCGCATCACCGAGACTTAAGATGTTAAGCAACATCTTGGGTCCTTTTTCTTTATAACACATGAAGTCAAAAAGCATGAAAGTAAAATTCTTAAATTTACATCACACCTGGGGCAGTGAGCAGATGTAGCCCTACAGCAGCGGGCCATGGTTCTGCATCACTTTGATTTTAGGGATCTTTAGGTCACGACGTGGTTTGTCTCCTCGCAACAGTTTACGTTTAAGTTCAGAGCGAGAAAAATGTGTTTACTTTACCTGGATTGAATAGCAGTTAGCGGTATTGGATTCCCTTAATCATCCTGGAAGAGGCAATTACAAATCGATGAGTAGCAGTTGGATTGGATTGTCCTCTAACACCCATTTGTCTCTGTGATGACATGGGACCAACACTGAGCCAATACAGGGGCTAGAGCGGGTTTCAGGCTGTTGGTCACTAAATGGAAATTCTGTCTGTAGCAAGCCTTGCACAGGAACTATTCTCAATAACAAGATAAATGGAATGGGCAGCTGCTCAATGTGCTTCAAGGTTCCTCCACCGGAGCAATGAGATGCCAGTACCCCCAATCTTGCCCCGTATGTGGAGGGTGGATGGACTCAGAGGCATGTCTCACTCAGTGTTGATCCTGGTCTCACTCTATCCTGGTCTCACTCTATCCGTTTGCAAGGCAAAACATATTTGTTTCACGAGACAACATTTAGGTGGAAGGACAAACTAATGCCATGGTTGGCATCACTCTCTCCGCATGTGTTGCTCTGTGCTCGACTTGTTTCAGGTGTGACTTAACATATGAGCGTGGCGAGGGGCAATTAAAAAAAAAACCCACCTGGATGTCTTGAACTGCGTTTGAACAATGTTTCAGCAACGTCTGAAAATGAAACACTGGATTTCTGCTTTCTGCATCGCACATCAGCTATTGTGTCTGACTGAGTGCCACTTATCTAGTTTTCGTTCACTCTACGCTTCCTAAATTAGGCTCAACACAGCGAGCTAAAGATCAAGTCGATAAATGATGGGTCATTAAAGATCTATTCACAGTGATATGCAAAGCAGTCGTTCCGTTCTGCCTCTATTCAAGGTAACAAAAGCTTTCCCCCCGTGGAGTGTCAGTGGGTTCAGGTGTACGGCTGGAAACAATGGAGGCTATTGTACAAATATGTGTGTGTGTGTGTGTGTGTAAGTTACTCTGACAGGTACTCAGACCTCCTCAGCAGCTACTGTCCTGAAGCAAAGCAGAACGGCATGTAAACAAGCACAGATTCCAGCGTTTACATGCACACTTATAGAAACACACACACACAGGCCTGTACACATTAAGTGGGCCAGAGCTGACGAGCTATTGGACGTCTGAGAGCAAATTCCAGGCTGTAAATCACTCTCCCCTCCAGTCAGCAGCCCTCCTGTGCAGACAGAGATAGTCGCTGTGTAGGAGGTTCAATGCTGCTCGATAGACGGATCCAGCAGGTGAGATATGACAGATGCAACAAAGAGAAAGAGGAATCAGTACTCAAGATGCATTTAGAAATGGGGGGCCAAGAGTCTAGCTGGGTTTGAAATGTAATGGTTTTCCACCAAATGTCCAGATCTGGAGAAAAAAACACGAGGAACCTCCACGAGGGCAACAACAGGAACATCCAAACCGAACACAAGGCGAGCAGTCCAGACGGATATAACCGTACGAGGAAGTGAACAGAGTAGCAAACCAAAGTGAACCGACGAGGAACAAAGGATATATACCAATATATCCCAATACAAATAGACACGGGACTAACGAAGGAGCAAGAGACAGGTGAACACTGGAAACAGGACTAACAAGAACAGGAAACGACTCCAAATAAAGCGGACTTCATAGCTGACAATAATTTGTGATAAGCAGTTGACCACAGGAGCAGCTTGGGGTAATTTGTTGCAGTTTAACTGAGCGGATTGAATAGAATTTTAGCAGATTTATATCACAGTAATATTGGCCAGGAACACGACTTCTAATCTTCGATAGCAGCCGAGCCGCAGCCAGAGCAGCTGTCCATTGCAATTGCCGGCTCCCTTAAAATGGCCTCTCGTAGACGTGCGCAGCAGGATCCATGTGAACGATACGTCGGGCCCTTCAGAGCAACGAGCTGCAACCCGTCACTTGTGTTCCTGCTGGGCAGCACGCTGAACTCTCGGCTGCACTAATGCAATGATCAGCCCCGCTCTGCAGCAGGAGGATCGCTGGTGGAGGGCGTCGAGGAGCATCCACGCCCCCCAAACTAAATCACAACCTCATTGACTGCACCCACCTCAAATTATGACCCTATCAGCAGAAAACAAAGTAATGAATCCCATTCTCTGAGCGCGCGCACCAGATAATGTGTGATGAGGACGCCTGCGCATTTGAATTCGGGTATTACAGGAATCAATATGTGCCTTCCGCCCCGCAACAAATTAGATATCCAAGCCGCAATAAAAGAACGCGAGGCTGCCTATCGTTATTATTTTCTCACCTCATTAATGAAATAAGTTTGACAGGAAGCCTATTTAAAAAGCCCCCGAGTGTGTGTTTGTGTTTTTGACTCTTGACTCCAGGATGAGTCTTTGCTGGTGGTGTGTTCAAGGCAGACATGTCGGTGGGTGGTAAACTCAGCGCCGCCGTGACTTTTCAAGGTCCTCGCTTTGACACCGAGGTGGGGAAAATGTTTTTCGTAGGTTGACACACACACACACACACACACACACACACACACATATGCAGCAGTGTTAGCTCAGGTAGAACACCAGCCTGCTCTTGCCAGTGGCTGTCACGCAGAGTGTACACAAGACCCGGATACCGCTGACAGCCCTCTGAAAGAATCCAGAGAGGAGTAATTATAAGCACACATACTTCAGAGTGTGTACTGTATACTAAAAAAGTCTGGCAGTGCACACAGACACACACACACACACACACACACTTGGTGTTCCCTGCCTTTTGTCTTTCGTTCCCACCAGCAGCAGCAGCAGCAGCCGCCTGTTGGTTTGTGGCTCGGCTCAGCTGCCAGAGCTGATAGCGCTGCTCAGCTATTTGTCTTAGTGCTGCCAAAGCAGACATCAAAGGCTGCACAAAAGGCCTGTTTCAGGGCAGCAGTGGTGTGGAGTGAAGGGTGTGGGGGCATCTAGAGGAGAGGGTAAATAATCCAGGGGACAGAGTGGTTGCATGCATTCGAAGCCAAGTATAGAAAATAGAAAAGACAGCAAGCGCAGGAATGTTTCAGCACACACGAAGCTAACGCTGGTGGATAGTTCAAAGCTGCATTAGGGAATGCTTTTGTTAGAATGACAAACCTGTAGATTTGTTTCTTTAGGTTGGAACACTTTAGGAAGAATTCAAAACCTGACAACAGTGAATTCTCCAAGAAATCAGTGAGCTAGCTCTCCGTCAAATACTCAAAACCTTTGTATTTATTTATTTCTAGTGTAGAAATGCTCCAGTTTCCTAGCGTATTATTTATTAAATCCAATTTTATTTCCTTACGTTGAATATAGTGTCAGTTAATCCTACACCGTCACTGTTGCTGGTGCCCTTTTATTTATTTTACTCCATTTGATGAGTGAATGTTTTCAGATGTCTTTGCTTTATATAAAGACCTTTGAACCGTCTCTGTGTCGCAGGGATGCAGTAGCAATAATCTTGTCGTGTTGTTTTCCTGATCCTTTCGGGTTTGTCTCACTATGACACGTTATGGACATGCTGAGCTGGTAAACGTGAGCGCGATGTGTTTAGTGTACCGATGACGCGTTACATGATTTCTGAGGAGTAAAGTTTCAGGCAGTCAATCCTTGCTGCCGTTCGGAGCCAAGTTGCACGCTGTCGCTTCATCTTCCCTACCTGCACCTTCCAAATTTAAATCCTTCAGATGTCAATCATCTTAAAACGATCCTCGTGGAAGGTTTGTGTTCCATCATCTAAACAAAATAGTCCAAGCTAAGCAGCAGAGCATATTTCAGAAGTCTTTGCTGGCTTGAGGCCCTCTTGGATCGTGGGCTCTCTGAGCTGGCACCGACTCTGGCGTTAATGTGCAACTTCTCTGATTGGTGAAGCTGGCTGCCGGCCTCCTCTGAGTGTTACATTACTTCTAACTGGCCCGAGCGGACTGAAAGCTCTTGAGACTCAGATTCCAGAGATGCCACTAGAGATGGAACGAGATGCAGTAGAGCTGCAGTTCAGGCCCAGATACATAGGCTGCGGCTATTTTAAGAGCAGCCCTCCGTCATTCAGCTTTGATTGTGCTTTTCTGCTACGGTAGAGCTAAATTAGTAATGTAAGCAGCACCGTCCTCACCATGCTCTCCTGCTTGCTTCTGAGCACTCGATAGTAACAATGACCGCTTCAAACCCCAGGAGATTCAGCAAAAGTGCACAGATGCAAAGATTTAGACAGAGAACGTGGCTAGTCCACTCACTTTGTCCTTTTATTCTTCTCATTGTGGCATTAGGACAGTAGTGAGGAGGCACAGTTGGGGAATGGAGCATCCCCTGTCTGTTTGAAAACCTGTTCCCTGTGTCCTTTTCAGAGTGTCATCCCTCCTGCTGGCTCTGTACTGGGCCATCTGCAGACAACTGCACATCCTGTTCCTCCCCGTCCAGCCTGCACGAGGGCCGCTGTGTCCCCACCTGCCCGCAAGGCTTCTTCGTCCAGGACAACCAGTGCCAAGGTAAGAGCGCACACATTTTTATTTCTGCACCCGTTTACATGATGCATTCCCCTGTCCCCAACTTAACCTTAAACCTTAACCCTAAAACCAAAACGGGTCGACATGTCTTCATTCATTAGTTCTGACGGTCAGAGGCCGGCCCTCACAAAGAAAGCAGCGGACCACAGATTTCACTGCGCTCTCAATTTCTGCCTTGGTTCTTAGTGTTCGTGCCTATTAAAGTGTTTCATAATTCAGATATGTAACTGATGCTTTAGCCTCGAATTCCTAAAATAAATTTAAACAGTCACTGTTGCCATTGCCGTTAACAGCGCCTCTAAACCTCTAAATAAGACAATGATCAAGCTAGTCGTTGTTTTCCCACCAGTGGGACTGTTGGCTTCCCTGTAGCTGTTGACGAACCACAGAAGCTGTAAAACATTGAAATTATTGACTCACACTGTGACCCATCCAAAGCCAGAAAACATGTCCAAAATGTTCTTCCCTCTCTGACCTGTGGCTACAACACTGGAAGACTTGCTGGAAGACACACAGGAAGAAAGCGGCTTCTGCATATTACTAGAAAGTCTAATGCAACCGAAGAAATAAATAATAAAGCTGTGATAAATGATGAGTTAAGCATTTTTCATGTAGTTAGGATTTATAGGACAAACGTGTAATCACCCAAGACAAATGTCTTCTTTCTCCTTCCTCTGTGCGGGGAAATTAAATGAAAATAAACCCATTTTAAATTTAGAATAAGAGATACTGTAAATATGCCAACTTGTAAGAGAGATGTGAGCATTTTTTCCCCCTTCAGAAGCTGCGTGAAGGGAGAGAGTTATGACCGGTCTGCATCCTGGTGCTCTGGGGTCCAGAATTTTAGTTTAGTCAGTGTAATGAAAAGCACTGATTTTACACAAAATGTATTTGGCTACGCCCCAGACATCCTGCTTGTGTTCATGTATTTTCAGCGAAGGTCTGTTGTTGTGCTTGGTGCTAAAGAGGGACTGGTGACGGATCTATTGTATTAATTTGATTTACTCATCAAAAGCTCAACATAGCACCAAATGTACATGTACAATAGCTACCACTGAAAATCGCTTAACGGGGCTCTTCTGCCCTCCTGCCCCCTCCTTTTTAATAAAAATCCATTTGCTAATCTAATCTCCCATTCATTACAACGGCTCAGTTTACCGTCTCTGACCTCCCCCTCCTATCTCCCGTCTACCAGCGAAGTCTTCAGGTCTTTTTTTTTTTTTTTTAAGCGTACACCAAATCTTATTGGTTATCTTCAGGAAAAGAAAAAAGAAAATCCAAACAATTGAATCTGTTAATAGTTTTATTTTCCCCTTAGTAATTGAAACGGCAGACAGATACCTAGACAGTTAAGAAGAACGATGGGCTCAGATTACTACCCCCCCCCCAGGGATACCAAAATAAATGGGGTCTGTTTGCTTACTTGGCCTTGTCTCCCTCTGTGTTGATTGGCTCATTAGAAGCTGCCCAGATACCCCGAAGAAGTATTGTATTTCTGTCCGAAAGAGAGTAAACTTCTACTAGAAAGTTTTGGTGCTGGTGACTTTTTATGCTTGGCAATGAGACACGGCGTGTAGTTAAAGCTCCATTAATCGATATTTCTTTTATAATGGCAATGAACACACACGACAATGAGTAATGTGAAAGGGGTGGCTCGTAGTTGCAAAGCCACAAAGAATTATCATCAACTCTGCAGCTCTGCGGGGCTTTTCCCCCTCTATTATTTCAGTTTCATAGTTTTTTGTTTTACAGCACATTCGCTCTGTGGTTCATTCTCAGCATTATCCTCAACCCTGTTTCCAGCAGCAGCAGGAAGCTGTTTTCTACAGGCTGACAAGCAAACAAGCTCTGATAAAGCCACCGTATGCTTCCTTCCCAGCACCATAGTTAGCGGCTTGCTGGTGAAAGAATCGGATCATTTAGCAGCTAGAGAGCCAGATATATTCTCAGGAGAACAAATACAGAGCTAAAAGGAGACTGAATATTTGATTTACCTTCATCAGGTGGCTAGGAACTAGAAACACAACGCCGAATGACTGATGATGTTGTGTCTGATGGATGTGTAACCAGGCCACTGCTTGCTAACAAATCTGCAGTAGCAACCTTATAAGACGATAATATGTTAAGGATTTGTGTTTTTCAGCTTGTTTCGGAGTTCCTCTGCGCCCACTTAACCCCCAAAACACATCAATGAATGCAGCTTTAAGTGTAGATACAATGTGGTGGCACCTGTCTTTTCATGGGTTTATTAAACTGTAATTACCTGTTGTAAGTAGATAACAACTTGGTTTCCATACAAATATATACAGTATGTCGTCAATTACATCAAAATACAGAATTAGAATAGAATAGAAGAAAAGAATGTCTTTATTGTCATTGTAAGCACTGCCCACCTTCTTCCTCTCCTCCTCTGCCACCCTTCGCCATCCTCTCGTCTCCCCTGCCTCCTTTCCCCCCACTCTACGTTTCCCACATCCTCTCTTCCCTCCATGTCTATTTTCCTGTCTCGTATGTCCTTCTCTCTTAACTTTCTCCACACCTCCCACTGTTCTCCACCTCCCAGCATGCCACCCGTCCTGCCAGACATGCTCCGGGCCCTCCCAGGCCGACTGCACCTCCTGCCCCCCGCTGGCCGCCGTGCAGAGCGGCTACTGCAGGATGAACTGCCAAGAGGGGCATTTCCTCAGCGCTGTCACTGGAGAGTGCCTCAGTAAGTCAGCCCGTGTGGAAACTGTGTGTCTGGGTGTGTGTCAGGCACATTTCTACACCATTTGCACAAAGCTTTCATCACACACGCTGGCATGAGTGCCCGTATTTTAAGCCAGAGGGCCCCCAGTGGGATTAGAACCACCAACTCTGGCAGGGTTAGTGCCTTCCTCCGCCTGCTGAACACACACACACACACACACACACACACACACACACACACACACACAGACATAACAGGTCATGTGCATCTCTGTAGCTCCAATAACCTGCATTATTCATGACACATGCCAAACATCTTTGTATAAGACAGATATGTTTTACTTAAAAGCTCTTCTTTTGAGTTGTCGGGTCTAAAATGATCTGCACGGTAAGTAAAGTAAAAGTTGTGTGTGTGTGGGGGGGGGGGGGGGGGGGTGGTTCTGCTGAATTCACCAACGGAAGAGACAAACCAGGTTTTTTTCTCTATGCAAAGAACAAATAGAGGTTTTAGTA
>JAVQJF010117993.1:0-19056 GCA_036023855.1 Gadopsis marmoratus
CACACACATATATATATATATATATATATATATATATATATATATATATACATATATATATATATATATGATTGGATTGAATGACATCAATTTTAGACTTGGGGTTCCTATTAAGCAAATGGTGTGTTTATATTGTTGTGTTTTTCAGTCTCAAGCTGGAGTGTGAGAAGCTGGCCAGTGAAAAGACAGAGATGCAGAGACACTATGTCATGGTGAGAGATCCGTGTTACACTCTATTCATTTGCCCACAACATCGCACACTTCACATAGTGAGGCTTTTGCCCGGCTGAAGTAGCTTAGAGGAAGTCCCTACCAGCTCCATGTGTTTCTGGAGGTGAACTTTCATCTTTCCAAAGTCTGAAAAGTGAAATATCTTATTTGAAGATTAATTAAATGCTGTCTGAATGAAGAGAAGAGGCGCAATAATAAACATGAAAGTACCACTCGTTTTTATTGTGCACAGTTGTACAGAAATCCTGTTCAGACGTGCTAATGAAGCCGATAGGAGGGTCAGACTTTGCAGTTTGTGAGAAAGCAGACTTTTCATTTAGATTTTACTGAGCTCCAGTATTTCAGCAAACCCACGTTTCACTAGGTTGAATGGGCGGTGTTCTGCATTTCTCTCTTCCTTCTAAAGTAAAATACATTGTACTTTTAATAGCAACTCAACCTGACACAGTGTGAGGTCATGTGAGTTTAACGCCTTTAGTCTGACACAGAAGCAAACAGACAGGAAGGCCGTTCTGAATTGTTTGCGAACATACTTATAGTGATGCTCCTGCACAGGCAAAAACTATTGATTGCGAACATACTTATAGTGACGCTCCTGCACAGGCAAAAAAGCATTTAATTTGAATCTTATGTCTTTTAAAAGTAGTTGGATTGCTCTGTGTGAATGACCCAGTGTGACACTGCTCACAAAAGATCTGCTTGCCTGGTTGTTCCAATGAAGCACCTTCACCTTTAAGGTTGCTCGTATTCTCTTAGCTGTTTAGACTTTTTATTTCAGAGGTTCAGACTTCTTTTCACTAATCTAACCACCTGACTCTGACTCTCTGTCCTCCTCAGTACTATGAGATGTCTTATGGCCTCAACATTGAAATGCACAAACAGGTATGGATGCTTATCTGTCTACTCTGTATCTTCCTATTTGTCTCTCTCTCTCTTCCTCTCTCTCTCTTATGGCAGGGCTTTGATGTATTTGGTGTGTGTGCCTGTTGACGTGTGCGCAAATGCATTTGTGCATTCATTTATTTGTGTATGTGTGTTTTTTACTGTGTGTGTGGATATGTGTTTATTCGTGATCGATGGGGCTCTGTCTCCATTTCCCCAGTTAGGGCCGGCCGCCTGAGCCCAGAGGCAGGATGAATGGCTCTGTAGATTGATTGGTGCTGTCTAGGGGAGCGGCCTGCTTTATTACATTAGAGGGGCAGGGCTGGGGAGGGCAGAGGAATCGATCAAGGTGAGGCCGGCTGAGGAGAGGCAGTGGAGCTCCCCCTTTTTAAAGGCAGGGAGGCAAAAACACACCAACGCACAAGTATGGACACACAAAATACAGAAAGGACACTTACCTTTTGTAATGGAAGGCAAGGACATTTATGTACAGCCATAAGTAATGTATGCAAACACATAAGGACACGGTAATGTACACGCAAACACAAAGTCAAATTTGTTTATGCATTAGTACATGCGTCACAGACGCATTGAAAGGCAAACATACTGTGTAGACACATTGATGAGGAGGGAAAACTCTCACACTCTTTCTCATGCACACAAACACATTTCCCCGTAGGAGTGGTGCATGGCTCACAGCGCTTACCAGTAATTACCACAACTATCGACCAGTCAGAAAAGAGGAAATTGCAGGTGGATTGGCCTGGCTGCTTCACTGAGGAGTGGGGATGCATCTCTGGCTCTCTCACACCCCCTCCCATCTGTCTTTTCTTTTCAAGTTCTCCTTCTCCTCCTGTGTTATTCTGCCCTTTTTATACCCCAAATTCTCACCATTTATTTCTGCCTTCCTCAGTCACCATTTAAAAGTATGGAATCTCTTCTTCCTTGTGCCACACCCCCACCCTCTTATGTTTTATGTCCACGTGAAGCTGCGGTTCTGTCATTGTGAGGGAGATGCATCTCTTCCTATTGTCCACACACACTAACACACACAGACTAAAGCTCCAGGGGAGGTCATTAGCTTGGGGCTGCAGTGGTCAGAGCAACAAGCTTCTGTGAGCGGGGGGTGGGGGGGTACAGAGTATACAGAAACAACCCACCTCCTGCTGGGGAGGTACGGATGTGTGTGTGTAGTGTGGCAGTAATGCTCCAATTATATTTTTAATGGGAAGCCTGGTCTCTGTTAACACATTGTGTTTTTGTATTCACTTGCATCAACTCTCTGTATCCTCAACTTTAGTTTACCCACTCTCTGTTTTACAAAATGTGGATAACTAAAAGTGTTAGTGTGTGGATATGAAACATTTGTGCCTGGACACACGGATAGTGCGTCTTTGTTATCTTTATTTTATTTCTTCCAAATGCTCTTGAGTCACAATTCATAATGATGCCTCACTTAGGGATTGCAGCTTCAGGTATTTATGACCTCGTCTGCTTACTTCTAGTTAATTTTGTCAGTAGATTATCTGAGCTGACCTGATAGTAGCTGGTTAGACTATTCTCAGACAGCCTAATCAATGAGCCTTTATACAAGGCTAGTTACAACTCGGGATTCTGAGAACGGTACTTGCAGGCAGGTATAGTCTAGCCTGAAATAGCTCTTTAGTTAGAGCTTTCTAGGGATTCAGTAAGTTGGACATTATGAGATTGAGTTACAGCATGTGGAAGTCAGCAACTCATGAGCTGGCCAGGGTGCAGGTTTCTGCAGGGCTGAAAGTATGTTGTCAAGGTCCCTCAATCTTATTCACTGTAGAAAGGCAGTAGTAATGGGTACATCAGGTGCGCATACATCTAGACAGCACTGGGAACAAGATGTATCCCATAAATGCAGCTAAGATTGATAATGCAAATATCAGACTTAACAAACTTCCACCACAGCCTGTGTGGCTCAGTACAGAAAATTAGCTTTCCACAACAAATAGTGTAAATCAGATGTGCAAGTGTACCTCTTCCCATTGTGCATATATTACAGTCTGCAATGTGTCCCGATGTGTAAATGAGCATTTTAACTTTTCACATTGCCAAATCCTTATTATATGTTATATTGGACATCATGTTCTCCACCAGGTGAAGTCATTTTTGGGTCACTTAAACCCCCACAGATGGTTGCTGTGTGCTGTGTGAAAGTGTGTCTTTTGAACCTGATGTTTGAGTTTTGAAAAGTTTCTATAAGCCCAAGTGGCATTAGTTTTCAACACATAATAATCAAAATCCTCCACCTTTTCCTTTGGAGCTTTTGCATCCAGGGTGCGTGTCTATGTATCTATTTATGTGGGATGTGTGTGTCTGATGAGCCATTACTACGTTTCATGGCTCCTCCAATTCCCTCTTCACCCTGGCCTTCTTCGTATCAATTTGATTGGATGATATGTAATATGAGTCCCCTTATCTGATTTGGTGCCACTGTGGGGGTATCTGGTTCCAGCCAATTGTTGCCACCTCCGGGGGTTTGGGGGGCAGGCGGATGTGTTGGCATGGATACTGGGGCAGAGCAAATGAAGTTAGTAGTTGATGAGATTATGTTGAAGTGCTGATGGGAAGAGGGACAAGAGCATGGAGGAGAGAGAGAGCAAAAGAAATACAACAGGCAAGAGAGAAACCTGAGCTCTCACTGATGATTACACAGGAAAATCTCATTGTACTGTGTGTGTGTGTTAGTGATGCTGAAAATGGCACACACTCAATTTGTGTGTAGGGGGAAGTAGATGGGTGTCGTTATGGTATCAGACTGATAGGGGTTTTAGTGGGTTTGTGTGCTTGTATTACTTTATTGGTGTAACTGAACAGCTGTCTTTTCCAAATGAATGTAATTATGTTATTAACAATTACGTCTCTTTCTGTCTCTTCCTCCATCAGACTGAGATTGCCAAGAGACTAAACACCATCTGTGCACAAGTCATTCCCTTCCTCTCACAGGAGGTAAGCATGTGTGACTTTGAGCTGCAGATTGTATTTTTTTTTGTTTTTTTTTATGACGTTTATACAGTCTAGTTGTCTCTGCTAGCTTTACTGAAGACTTTTGGTCTTCAGCAACATCATGCTTGTCTGTGTGTTTTGCAGCATCAGCAGCAGGTGGTCCAAGCTGTGGAGCGAGCCAAACAGGTGACCATGGCAGAGCTTAATGCAGTCATCGGGGTACGTGGACTGCCAGGGCTTCCACCTACAGTGTGTATTTTTCTACTTACTCTCAAAAATCAAATTTCTTCCATAAGAAATACATACACAGATGGAAAACTTTAGATTTTGATTTGCAATAGCTTCACTGTGGTGTTGGTTTTATGTTTTACATGTGCACAAGTAGGTTTACATTGATTTTTATTTTGAAGGCATATATCTGACACTGTTTATTTGAAAGGAAATTCAATTTTTCAGTACCTTGATCACCAAGCTAATCTCAAGGTCACTGTCATATATGTAGAACATATGAAAGAGATGGTAGGAAAATGAAAAGAAGCAAAAGAAGGACATTAAATAAAAGCAAGGATGCATATAGTTTCTTTTTTTTTATTGATTATGGGTCTGGAAATAAAATTGATTGACAGAATTAATCGTTTTCACAGTGAGCAAGAAGAGAATAGAGTATGAGTCAGTGGGAGGTGTGTGATGAGAGGTGTTTTTTGAAAAGATGTCGTCAGCCTATGATGAATGACGAGGCATGACCAGCTTTTCAGCCTTCAGCTGAAAAGGGATTGGCATAGTGAGTGTGAAAAGAAGATACGGAAGTTTTTTTGCTTGCGGTTGTGCTGTGATGTGTAGGTAAAAAAAGAGAGGCAGACTTGAGCTTTTGGTGGTGACGTTTTGGGTGGGATGGAAGTTGAGAACACTTTCCTTTATAGGAGCCATAGAGGCTTGACTGGTGGGAGGTGAGGCCAGGGGGTTGAGTTGAAGGGGAATGTGTGTGGGGAAGGGGGGGGTTGTCATAGCTTGAGCTTAGCAAAGAGTGGGCAGTGGGTTTGGAGAGTTAAATGTGAGGTAGGCTTGTTAGTTGGAGTGGACTGATGGGGGTCTATGTGTGTGATGGGGTTGGGGGGTGGATTTGGCAGTTGCTGTTTGAGTCTTAATTGCAGGATTTCAGGTTTGTAAAAAGGGAGGGGGGGGGGTCACAGCGTTGCCCTTACACTCCCCTCTTCCCCTCTCTTCCCGTCTCCCACGCCAGCCTGTCATTCACCCCGTTTGTGAGTTAAATGAGTGTAATGAAGCATGTTGCCGCAACCTCCACCCACACACACTGCACATGCATGCACACAAACGAACTCACACTAACGTCCCACGACAAACCGGGCTCCCCCTTGCCTCCATCAATACTTCCCCTCCATTTACTCCCATCAGGGGTTCTGTTTGTGTATCCGTGTGTGTTTTTGCATCTGCTTGTGTGTGCGTCTGGGTGTAGCAGAGCATGAATTTCTGTTATCCCCAGAAAACAACAGGCAGGGGTGGGATGGTTGAGTGTGTGCCTGCCTAGTTTATCTAGACTATGTGTATGCATGTTAGTGTGATCAAGTGTGACGTGTGGGTGTGTTTATGTTTGATTGTTTGGCAGCTGAGCCAACTCGGGAAATTGAGTGTGTGTGTGTACAGGCAGGCAGGCAGGCAGGCATGGGGTTGAGGCTAAAAGACTGTTTCGTTGTTGTGCTTTCATTCACCGAGGCAGGACGCAGAGAGTGAAGGATGGATAGAGAGGAAAAGAGAAGGCAGGGGCTCAGGAGAGGAGGAGAGGTTTAGTTAATTAGGTGAGATAAAAGTCGGTTTGACCTTCAGCACTCCTTCTACCCCTGCCGAGTTGCCTCCTGTGCCCCACCTTCTCCTCTCCTCTCCTCTCCTCTCCTCTCCCTCCTTCCTCCTCCCCTCCCGGTGGCGAATCAGTGAGCTTGGATTCCCGCGGCTACTGTCTGAGGAGGCAATAATGATGTTTTGGAACACAAAGGCATTTCACGCTCAGACGAGCGCCTGATTTGGTGTGAAAGAGAGAGCAGGGCTGCCAGCCAAACTCTCTCTCCCTCTCTCCCTGACCCTCTTCTCCCCTTAGCCGCCTCACTCCCTCACAAGACCTGACAGTGCAGGCAGCAGCTGGGGCTCTCAGCTATCTCCCCCCACTTCTCCGTCATTCCTCCTTTTCCTCCCTGTCTCCCTCCCTCCCCCCTCTTCAACCACCACATCCTCAGGCTCTGGGCTGTGATCCCAGCTGTCAGTATTGTTCAGTGTTTGACCCCAGAGGGAGGAGGGTGTGTGAGGCAGTGTGTAGGGGGAGAGGATGTGTTCACCGCCTTGTGGACTGCAGCAGCTTGTTGAGGTGCTGTAAACCCAGACACTGAAGAAACTGTCCCATCTGTTGAAGACTTGAATGGGACCAGAAATCTCTATTGATTAGGTTACTGAGTGCTATTGCTTTTATACCTATTGATGACTCACTTTCATTCACTGACAATTGACTTTTTGGTGTCAGGCTTCCATGTTTTGCACATTTAATGCAGCTGTATTACAGTATTTTTTGGCTACATCCAGGGGGAGTTATATGACCATTTCTTATGAGCCTGTGCACACTGAGGACTGAATAAAAAAACCCACTGCTTCCTTTTAGTGGCAATTTGTTTTTTGTTTCCTTTAGGCCTACAACACCTCAAGACTGCTCAACAATGTGTTACACATCCCTTAATGTTCCACTTTTTTTCTCCACTAACTAACCACCTCTTCCTCTTTCTGTCTGTTCGCTCTGTCTGCTAGCAGCAGCATCTATCCCATAACCATGGTGGTGCCCCTGTGCCCCTCACGCCTCACCCTGCCGGCCTCCACCCCTCTCAGCTGGGTGGTTCGGCTGGTCTCCTGGCTCTATCAGGTGCACTTGGTGCTATTCCTCCCCATTTGATGGGAAAAGATGGTGGTGACAAAAAGCCCCACATCTCCGGACCAGACTCACACCCTGCAGGACCCGAGCACCTGAGAGGTGAACAAACACACCTTTGTCTGAATGATATTGATACTTATTTTATCTATATTCATTATTATTTTTCCCCATTATTTATTTACAAATTAATTTTAAATTTTAAATTTTTTTAAAATGATGACCAAAATACTTTGGGATGCTTCTGAATCAGATTTCTTGTTTCATTAATAAATACAATTAAATGTAGACTTCACATTTCTAACTCATTCTCCTTTCTTTTTTTTTTTATTTAATTTCTTCTCTGCTGAACACCCAACCCCATGACCTCAACTGCATGTACACATTTCCAATGGAAATAGAGCGAGAACCCGGCACAGTAAGTACTTCCTATTTCTGCAGCAATGTTTACTGTTGTGACAAACCACTCAGTTTATTTCCTTGTCTTTCTTAAAGGGATAGTTTGGCTTTGGGGAATCTGACTTTGTTCCTCTTAGACGAAGTTTGACTTAAGCTCTACAGTGAGATTAGTCCGTCTTGGCTCAGTTGACAGATGTCTTTAGGATAAGTAAGCTCTACTCAAGCTAAAGATAAAACAAATTTAAACTGTCTGCTCTAAGTAAACTACTTTTTAGTTTACATAAAGCAGTTCCAAGTAATGATCTAATTGTTTGGATTTGTACTTAATTGATTTGTACTGTACATCTTCTGCCGCTGGTTGTGTGGGAAGAACAGTAAAGACCCAAAAGAATATCACGAGGTCATCTTGGGCCAACCGTTCAATTATTACACATGTAATATTTTAATGAAAATACTGTATCTAAAGAGTCGGAGCATATTTATCCTAAGTCACATGAAAACTAAAACTTGGAACTTAAACTTATGTCCGTGGTAAACTGCAGCTGTTGCTGAGGCAGGCTCATATTTTAATTTTAATAGTATTGTTTTTGTTATCCATTTTTTTCTGCTTCAGTTACCCAATGTCACTCCAGGGATCAATGAAGTTCACCTCACCATGCCATTATGCATTACAGCAGCTTGCTGTTTTTTTTAACCTGTGTTTCATACCCAAATAGTTTCATTCTTAAGTTGTGTATTTTTGACTATCAGTTTCAATGTGTGTGTGTGTGTTTGGGGATATCTCGAGTAGAGCTTTGGCCTGCCTGTTTAGTTCTGCCCTAGATCTGCTCTGAACTGTTGGGTTTCTTTTCTCCACCAAATGAGCTTTTTAGCATGGACACACACACACACACACACACACACACACACACACACCCCTCCAGCCTAGCCAGCATTGTTGGGCCTATTTAACACCTCAGTGAGCAGATTACCCCCTCCCCCCGCCCCTGATCCCGCGCTTAAAGACTCTCATTGTGTTTAATATCACCGCCACTGAGAGGGGAGGGTTTTGGAAAGGTAGGGGAGGGCGGGTAGCAGTCATATGACACTGTGTGTGTGTGTGTGAGAGAGAGACCATGTTAAAAGCGAGCAGGGGATAGACTGAGGGGGGAAATTGCTTATGTTTTGCGGGTCAGTGCTCCTGTGCTCGGCTCACTAAAACCTTTCAATAAAGGGGGAGGAGATGGGGGGGGGGGTGTGAAGGAAGAGGCCTTTCGAAGAATACAGATTTTTCTCCTCTATCCTTCCCACCCTCGTCTCTTGTCACCCCTTCTTTTCCAACACACTCTCACACCCTCCCTCCATCTTCTCTGTCCTCTAATCTCATCCCCTCCCTTTCCCCTTTTTTCTCACCCTCCTCCTCCTCCTCTCTTAGCTATTCCTCCTTCATTTACCCTTTCCCCTTCAAAGCCCAAGCGCTCACTAGATGTATGTGCACACGCATGTGTATTTGTGTATGTTGGATGCACATTTCATTGACAGGCTGAGACTATAATGGACTCAACATGAAGCTTTAATCCATTAACAATGGGATCCGTTGGTTAGGAGGCCAGAGGGGGGCAGGTGTGTGTGTGTGTGTGTGTGTGTGTGTGTGTGTGCATTACTTGTGTAACACTTGTGTGTCCCTCTTTGTTCCAAGACTACACACACACGCACACAGGCTTTTACAGTCAATTACACATTTCACACACACACACACACACTTGATCACACACACATACACACTTGATCACACACACACACGCACGCAGGCTTTTACAGTCAATTACACATTGCACACACACACACACACACACACACACACACACACACACACACACACACACTGCAGCCAGTGCAGCCTGTCAGAGCCAGGAGAGGGAGCACTGATAGATTTTGAGGGCCACTTAATGTAATCATCAGCTTCAGAAGCGTGTGTTTGTGCGTGTGCCTTTGGTCAAGTGAGAAAAGAGATTGCTGTGTTAGTGCTGCTTAATTCATGCTTCTGTGAACTATTAACCTATTTGCAAGTCTGTTTTTCTAACCTGCTCTACACATAGCTGAATAGCTGTTGTAACTAGTGGTAGATGGATCAGACAGTTTAGTGAGCTCATGCAGAATGCACAAATTATCAAATTATCTGACCTCTGCAAATCCTTGTTTCTTTTTTGTTGTTCTTTGTCCTCCAAACTCTCCTTTCTTTCTTCTATTTTCTTTAATCTCTCTTCCCTCTGCTCTCCTATCCTTCTACTCCTCCTCTCTGCTTTCATCTGCAGAGTAACTCATTGCTGCCAGAGAGTCTTAGGAACTCTGATAAGCGACGCAACGGACCTGAGTTTCAAAATGACACCAAGAAACGCAAGGTGGATGACAAGGACTCCAGCCACTATGTAAGAAATTGTTCTGCTGACTGTGTGTTTGTTTGTGTGATACCATGTATTCATTTGCACATGCAGTTTCAATGTACAGATGTGCTACAGTCACACATTGAATGTCAAGAGTGATGTTTGAATTTGGTATTTCCACTTGAATATTCACTTGTAAGTTCCCTGTAACAGCCTGTTTTTCAGCTATTCAAAGGGCAAGGACATTTGTGACAATCTTCTGTTAAAGACAAGTACCAGATGGAGGTGCAGGATATTTAATGGCATGCTCACTGATTGCATTTTTGTTTTTTGTAGGATAGCGATGGGGAGAAAAGTGATGATAATTTAGTGGTGGATGTCTCGAATGAGGTCAGTATGTTTTGATATTTTTTATTGTTTAATGGTTATGATTGTTGTTGTTTCCTGTGAGATGGATGCAGTCCCTTTTTTTTTTTTTAAATGAACTACAATATATTCAGTTGTGAATCTTCTACCCATCACTTTTTGTAGTAATTTTGCTCTCATGTAGTTAACTGAATCCTTGTCCCTCCACCAGGATCCTGCCTCCCCCCGTGGCACACCTCTCCCCTCCCCTAGAGAAAATGGCCTGGATAAAGCACGTCTTCTCAAGAAAGACCCCTGTAGTCCAGCCTCTACTGCATCATCAGCTAGCTCCTCCTCCCTCAAGTCCAAAGAGATGTCAATGGTAGGGATGGACATGACAAAGTTGTTTTAGTATATAGTTGGATAGACCAGGTAACAGATCCATTGATAGGCGAATACATTATGTCGGTAGTTGCATATTTCTTGTATGTGTCTAAACTCTGTGTGTGTCTGTGTGTGTGTGGCAGCGTGACAAGGCAGGTACACCGGGTCTGAAATCAAGCACACCCACACCAAGAGGTGACTCCACCCCTGGTCCGAGCTCCACTCCTGGAATCCGTCCCAGTCTATCAAAACCCCCCTCCATGGAAATACCACATCCACCCTGTAAGTCCAGTGTAAATGTTTGTAACTAAATTATATGATGGGTTGTGTCATTTTAATGTGCTATTTCTTGCTAGAGGGCAATGAGTTAATCTTTCTAAATTGCCTCCAGGAAAATTCCACCTCACATTTAAGGGTCAAAGAGCTTTGGCTAAATGATGTAGGAGTTTTTTCCTGCCTCCAAAAGATCTGTTGTTGCTAATGTTTCATGGCACACCTTTACTTTGGAAAAATCTGCGCATATGAAAGATAAATCTGATTGCTGGCAAATCACCGTTTCGGTTAGAAATCTCTGTTTACTTATGCTTAACTTAACTTTGCATCACAGCCAAATAAAGAATTCTAATCAGGGGTTGCTAGTATTGTCAGATGATTGTGTGGTAATGATATGTTTGTAGGATCAGGGCTTGCAATCTTGGATATTTACGGGGTTTTGAACTTGAATGCTCTCAGCTTTTCATGTGTCGTACTCGTTCCTTCTCTCTCCTCCTCAGCTGCAGGTTTGCGGACCCCCCTGGCTGTACCAGGCCCATACCCGGGTGCATTTGGAATGTTGCCCCACGCAGCAGGGATGAACGGGGAGCTGGCTGGTGCTGCCGGGGCTGCGGCCTACGCTGCTGGACTGCACAGCATGTCGCCTCAGATGAGTGTTGCTGCTGCGGCCGCTGTGGCTGCGTATGGCCGTTCACCCATGGTGAGTGGGGAAATAGGGCGACTTATGTGACATTTCATATCTGTGTGTGCCCATCCCTTTCCATAAAGAAAGCCTCTGCACAATATCAAATCAGCATAATCACTTCACTGTAATTATGATGTTTATTCAAATTATTAATTGGTTATATACAGTATTCTCAAAAGGTTTTAACTACCCAATGACATTTTCATATTGTATTGTGTTATAATACTGGATCAACAGCGGCGTTCTCTTTTCCGTTCTCCCTGAATCACCTGGGCAACTGTTGTATGCTCAGTGCTCACAACTGAGCCATGAAACCCTGTAACCTGCTCCAGGCAGGTTTACAGCTGTACTACAGTATATTATTTCCATTTTTTATTATTGACCTTATGCTACTCCAAGGAAATATTCACTATATATATACACTGTATATTACATTATATTGCAACGTGTGGAAAGTGTCAATAGTTGCACAGCTGTATTTCTCTTGTCTGTGTGATAGTATTTATACAGTGGGTATGTTGGTGTGCGTTACATTCAATCACCTCATCACTCTTGTGTGTATTTGCATAGGGTTCATTACACTGTTTAAATAGGTTTAGTAGACTCACAGCTGTGTCTGGGCAACACTTGATAGAAACTCAGGTTGTGTACTTAACCAGCTGTGTGTGTGTGTTGGATTGGGGGTAGCACAAGTACTGACAGTTCTGCCTGTGTGTGTTTGCTGACTCTTAAACTTGTCATTCAGATGCAGGGGGGGTGTGTGCGCGAGAGTGTCTGTTTACTTTGTGCTCATGGATGTTTGTGTTCTGTTCCACAGGTTAGTATTGACCTGTGTGCATTTTACCAATGCCCATGGGTGTGTGTTTGCACTGTGCTCATAAAATGCCTTTGTTCTCTCAAGGTCGGTTTTGATCCTCATCCTCACATGCGAGTCCCTGGAATGCCTCCCAGTCTGACAGGAATCCCTGGCGGCAAACCGTAAGTGTGTTTGTGGCTGCTTGTAATGTGAATTGCCCTGTGGAACGTCTGATGTATCCTAGAAAAACCTCTAGAAATAATGACAGTTTTTCTTTTAATTCTCACCTCTCTCTTCCTATCTGTACATTCTTCCACTTTCTTTCTGTATTCTCTGTTTTTGCCTTCACACTCCTCTCGGCCTCCTTTGTATCATCAGTGCTTACTCTTTTCACGTGGCGGCCGACGGACAGATGCAACCGGTGCCGTTCCCCCCAGATGCTTTGGTGGGCCCAGGGATTCCTCGCCACGCCCGTCAGATCAACACATTGAACCACGGAGAGGTGGTGTGTGCCGTTACCATCAGTAACCCCACCCGACACGTTTACACAGGAGGGAAGGGTTGCGTCAAGGTCTGGGACATTAGTCACCCAGGAAACAAGAGCCCAGTGTCGCAGCTTGACTGTCTGGTGAGTGTTAAAACTGCCATGGTGCATCTCTGAAATGAGACTAGAAAGATATTTGTGTGGTATTAGTTTATCTATACAAAATATTGCATGTGTGCAAAACATAAAATATATTTTTTGTGTCTGCCACATCAGAACCGAGACAACTACATCCGCTCCTGTCGTCTCCTCCCTGATGGTCGGACGCTGATTGTGGGAGGTGAGGCGAGCACGCTGTCAATCTGGGATTTGGCCACACCTACTCCCAGGATTAAGGCGGAGTTAACATCATCAGCACCAGCATGTTATGCGCTGGCCATTAGCCCAGACTCCAAGGTCTGCTTCTCTTGCTGCAGCGATGGAAACATCGCAGTCTGGGATTTACACAACCAGACACTCGTTAGGTAAGAGATCTTGTTGTATGAACACTTTGATTTTAGACAGAAGGAACATGGAGCATTTGCTTATTTTCAGTGTCATTCTTTGCAGAAGATTAGTACAAATAAATATGTGGCACAGGTGAATTTTAAGAGCATCTAGAATTACGGCCTGGCTTCTCTAACCACCTGTCAACCACAGTATTGACCTCCTTAATTAGCAGACTCTCAGCCCTGCCTGATTCAACCTTTTATGATTACAAGTTGTAGCACCAAGAGGCAGAATATTTAGCAATAGTACTACAAGAGTGGCTGCTGATGAAAAATACTGTAAGCCCTTCACTTGGTAGTCTGATGCAAATGCCCAGGCAACCTGATGCCTGGATCGTCTTTGTTTAAACATTTCTGTCTTTTTTTTAACTCGGAATGTATGTGCGTATCCTGCAGGCAGTTCCAGGGCCACACAGATGGAGCCAGCTGTATTGACATCTCCAACGATGGCACCAAGCTGTGGACTGGAGGCCTTGATAACACTGTCCGCTCCTGGGATCTGAGAGAGGGACGGCAACTGCAGCAGCATGACTTTACGTCACAGGTACACACTCGTATCAACGTTTCATCGACTGACCTTGAAAAACTATGACGTTTCATAATTTTTTCAAAACATTCGTTTTAAATATAGTATCCCCAGTGAGACTGAATTAAATGTTAGCAGCTGGTCAAATGCTCAATGCTAATACAACTCAAATAATATTTCCTTTCTCTTCTGTCCAGATCTTCTCTCTTGGCTACTGTCCGACAGGAGAGTGGCTCGCTGTGGGAATGGAGAGCAGCAACGTTGAGGTTCTTCATGTCACCAAGCCTGATAAATACCAGCTTCATCTACACGAGAGCTGCGTACTCTCCCTGCAGTTTGCCTACTGTGGTGAGCTACTGTAGCAATCTTGATCTCGGCCTGTTTAGTCCTCCTTTCGCTCATTTTCCACTGCTTGTTTTGTAGTCTAGCTTAAAACCACTCCCTTTAAAATTAGTTATTTAAAATGTGTTGTGAAGGTTCTATTGCTTAGTTCTTCTACCGTAGTGTTTTTTGGGGGAATCCTGTTTACTTTATTAGATAAGACAGCATAAAGGTAGACAAGAAACAAGAGAACAGGGAGGGGTATGACATGCAACACAGGTCCTTGTTCCTTACATTCTACCTTTCAGTTGGCTTTGTCTGCTCTGTAAAGCATTTTCCTTTGTTCAATGTTTAACCATATCTTGTTAATGATGTCATTGTCCACCTATTTGTTTTACACTGAGATTGCTCATTGTGGGTGTGTTTGTGTGTGTTTCTCTACACAGGGAAATGGTTTGTGAGCACAGGAAAGGATAACTTACTGAATGCATGGAGAACACCGTATGGAGCCAGCATATTCCAGGTTGGGACAACAGATCACTACGTTAATTATATCATGCATATATTAACATAGGTAATGTATAAAACAGCCACCTCAGAAGATGCTGCTTCAGCTTTAACAGGACAAACTGTATTTCCACCAGCACTGCATTGCATCAGTGACTCGATACCATGAAGATTGTCATGGTGCAGAGCTCGAAAAGCAAATTCTCTACTATCCCATTTTCAGTTTTAATGGCACATGAAGGTTGCAAACATGCCTGCTGTTGGAGTATGCAGTGAAATATTGCTTGTAGTGTCCTAACGCATGCTGTCTCATCTGCTGCATCACCATGTTTCTCTGTGAGAAGATTATCAAACATGTTATGATAGCGACTGAATTTTATTAACCATTCAGCAGTATTGATTGTCTTGAGAGCACCAGACATACTTATATTTTCTTAAGAGCATAGTTTAAAACTTTTTCAAAACACACAGAAGCAGTGACGTGCTCTTTTTCTAGTGTAGAAATTGTTCTTTATTTGTGACGGACTTTTCTTTCCTATTCTAAATCTTTTTCTCTTCAGTCTAAAGAGTCTTCGTCGGTGCTAAGCTGTGACATATCTGTGGACGACAAGTACATCGTCACCGGTTCAGGGGACAAGAAGGCCACTGTTTACGAGGTCATCTACTAAAAAAATGGAAACAAAGCAAAGACATTTGGTTTTTTCCCACACACCTGATATGTTTCTAGAAATGTTCATGTGGAGCCAGAAGTCGCAGACAAGAGTGACCTTGATGGCACCTTCTTTTTTCTATTACATCTGCCGAGGAGACACAGGAAGGAGACAAACATTTTACATGCACACATCTATTGTGCCTGTATACATGACTGGAATTAACTGGAGCAGCTGGATGTTACTGGAAGGAGAGGAACAATTAGGATGTTCTCGTCTCTACTGCTTTCTTCTACGGACTGCGCTGGCATCAGTTACAGGGACCAGACAATGACTGAACCAAAGGTGGGGTGGGGGCACTGCATCATTCTGACTTTCACCAGCTCTTCGAGAGAACACTGCTGAACATCAGGCTTTAAAACACACTTGATTCAGTGTCACGACCAGGAGCAGAGACCCTAGAAGGAACCGTCAACCCGGCTGGTTGAATATGTAAAGAAGTGGCAGACAAAACCAGAACCTGGCAAAATAATGGCGAGACGGAAGAGGAGAAGCAACATTATACAGACAGTGAATGCAGAACATGTTGGTTTGTATTTTATTCCAGACAGACATTGCTCAAAGCCTGTTGATCTTTCAGCTGTGACTCTCTGACCTTAGAACCTCAGCTTGCTGTTCGGATACGCCTACGCTGTCTGAAAAGTACCTTTTCTGTCTTAACAGTGAGTCCTATCTTCACTAACTGCACTGTAGTGGTAGCCGTCCAACTACAAGCTTAGTACACACACACCATGACAGTTTTGAACATACTGAAGGCCATGTTAACTCGTCTAGCATCACGTTACTGTTGATTTCTCTGATGGGTTAGTTGATCCTCATGAGGTGCCCATTTCAGATGCCACCAAAAAGCATTTACATACATTGGAGAAAAATTAGCTTCAGAGCAGGAGAATATACTCTGATTGATGTTACAGACAGCTGAAGTCTGCTTGTTTTTTTTGTTTTGTTTTTCTTGGTTGGGGTTTCAAATTCCATTCTCTAGTGTACCTGATTCAACACATTATTTCCCTACTTATATTTTTTCACATAACTGTACTCCACAAGCAACATAAGCCTTCATACTGGAATTTCTTTTAGCTCCTTGCGCTCTATACTTGAGCCGCCGTGCATGTCATCAACTGCACATGTTGATGGCTTTTCATTTGCAGAGGGAGAGACCCCACCTTTACTCATACTTTTACTGAATTGACCTGAAAACATTTCAGAGACTCGGCATTGATAACTTGTCAGCTGGATTGAGCTTCAGATTTACAAATAGACTTCTTGATATGGTGTTGTTCAAGTCAACACATGGCCCCTGCTGTTAATGCAGTTCATTTGCTTGTGTTCTCTTTCACAATAAGGTAATTGGTTGAGGTCATAATAATTAAAATGGTCTTGAATTAATTTCTTCCCTTTTTAAATTTTAAATAAAAAAACCCAACCCTTTGGTTACTGTCTTTACTGTTGTAAATTCACCCTGACCCTGCCTTCATCACTTGTTGAAACATGTTATGTCTTACTGGATGGATGGTTAATCATGCATAAAAAGGGACCAGCTATACTTCTAAAAACACCATCTTGACAAGTAAATTAACAAGTGAAGTTATTTTTACCATACACGATCGCCTTTTTTTCTTTTTAAATGAATACTGTCACTTGTTTCTGCTAATATTCTTGAATGTGGGACATTTGTGAACTTGCCATGAAAAGTACAACTGTGTCATGATGTCTTTTCAATTTACAAAAAAGATTTAAGACTACAAGGAAGATTAAATGAATTGTCAAGATAGTCTTCTAAGGAAGGGTAGCGAAGGTGCAGTTTTATGTCCGCTTCAGGAAAGAGTCAGTTTCAGCTGTTTAAATTCATTTTCATGACCTTGTGCTTAGTTTTTTGTTTTATCTATTTTTGTCTGTTGAATGTTTGTAAAAATGTATATATGTTTTTTTTTTTTTTTTTCTTACAGGACATGCTTTAGAAATAACAAACTGTTTTTGTACATCTTTTACATGGAAAAGAAACATCTAATCAGGACAAATACTAAATGGTCTTAATGCTAGCTAATCTAAAATGATTGAAATATCTAGACAATAAATGTTTTGTTTTTTTGTAACTGGAGTGGTCTTTGACTTTCTGGGTTGGCACAAAAACACATTACGACCTCACTGATAAAATATTTTGGATCCAATGTAGATAATTGCGATGGAAGCTCAGAGTTTAGAGAACCACCCTTTTAAACAGAAAGTGGTTTAAATTCCAGACTTGTAAATAAAACTTGGGTTGTGAAAGTCAACTAGTGCCTAATCCATCCTTATGGTTCCCTTGTGCAAAGTATATTTTACTGAAAGTCTAAACTGCTTTGCAGAGGATAATGGTTGCCAAATGGCTTAGTGTGAGGAAATGTACTTATTACAGCGTGAAATCATCATACATCACAGTGTCAATTTCTTTTTTTTTTTTGCTGACATCTTTGGTACATTATTGATGTTTTCAATTAAATCCGGAATCTGAAAAATGCAAACAAGTCACCTGAGGTCTATTACTTATTTCTGTGTGTTGATGGAGTGAAGATTAATGAAACTGCCTGTAATATAATGGATACATCAGTGCTTATTTATCAAGCAACATTCATTCGTGGCCCGGCTTTCTCTGCATGTTCTCCCAATATTTGCTTGGGTTTCCTTTTTGTTTCCTCACTTTGACACCACCCTTTATTCCCTCTGGACAAGAAGCTCTGGAATTTCACTGAAGCTCACATAGGTTTGCACCTCGCTGCATGTGCCTTCTCAAATAAGAAATTACTTTGGTTTCTTTCCGTAGACATATTGAAATGTCCCTGAATCCTGTTTGCTTTTTTTAAAATGTTCACACAATGTTACGTATGTCATGTAGTCACGTCCTGCAAGTTACTAGCTGCAGAGATGAAGCAAAATGGAGACCACTTCAGGCAGATTGTCTTTTTTTTTGCATTCGCTGTAACTCAAACAACACCTTAGTATGAATTTTGGTAGCTAAAACTTTACATAGCTCTTATGTCATCTTGTCATTATGTCATCAAGTGAACAGGTTTGCTTGTTCAGAGGGTGCTCTGTAAGATGCATAATGTATAACTGGATTAACACTTTGACAGCATCCAGTAAAGCTAGGGAATCAGTAAGGGCTGAAATTGACCTGAATGGGATCAAGTCTTTGTAGGTATTAATGTGAGTGTGACTCCACTTGACACAGCAAGCAACTTGACTGTGAATGATTTCTGCTTGTGTGGGCAGCTTGAAAGGCTCCAGCTGCCATTGCAGTGGTTTGCTGCTGCTGCTGCTGCTATAACATCGTCTTAATGAATTAGCTAGACTGCATATTACTAAGCACAATATTTGTACATTTAGTCTTGCAGCTTTTCAAATAAAATAAACGTCTAATAAACGTTTCTTCCATGTTGCAACTGACATGACGCAAAATGGATAGACAGAGATAGAAGATAGAAATCTGATTTCCTCAGTAGTTTCCTTTCAAGTACTTTAGAGGTATTCTTTCAAGGTATCCCAAGGTATCTTTTCAAGGTATCCCAAGCACTTTCAAGGGATATTTTCAAGGTATCTCAAGGACTCTCAAGGTATATTTTCAAGGTATCCCAAGCACTTTCAAGGTATATTTTCAAGGTATCTCAAGGTATATTTTCAAGGTATCCTAAGGACTTTCAAGGGATATTTTCAAGGTATCTCAAGG
>JAVQJF010117994.1:0-16937 GCA_036023855.1 Gadopsis marmoratus
GAAGTGGGGGGGGGGGGGAGGAACAACAACATAAATGAGGGAGAGTGTTGTTGCTTTTAACCGTATCTGACTGCTGCTGGAGCCAAACGAAACATCTGATAAGCTGCTGCGTGTGAGAGGAGAGGAGCTGACCGGGCCGGAGCTCTAAAGCTTTATATGGGAACAGACGGAGTTCAAGTTGAAAGAGACTCAGCAGAGGCAGCGAATGTGAGACCAATGTTAACGCGGCCTGTGCCCTCTGCTGCTGTCTGTTAATATATTCATGGTTAATGGGGGAAGATAATGACCGGCTGGGGAGAGGGCCTGCAGCCAAGACACTGAAACTGTAATGTGCGCATCTAAGTGTGCGTTTGTTTGAATCAGGACAAAAGGCATCGATCCAGTTACTGTTTACTCACTGTGCCGTGTGAAATGGTGAGGTATCCATTCTTCGCTGTGCACTTTCTCTTCTGCCATACTTTCCTCAACCTGTGACACAGAAGGCATTGATTAGTACGACACATGCACAGCGGCCGCGACAGACACTTACGACAAAATATTTAATATGTTACAAAACAGAGCACATGCATTAGTTATGACACGCAGGCTGAGCAGTGGATTCATATCTCTGATCAGAAAACGCTGCACCATTACTGCTAGAGCTGAAACAATTAATTGATGAGTTGATCAACAGAAAAACTTTGACAATTTATAAAATATTTAAGCCATTTGTTTTAAAAGAAAAACACCAAATATTCTCCGGTTCCATTGTTCTCCAAGGTGGGGATTTGCTGCTTTTCATGGTTTTGTTTTTTTAAAATTACTGTAAAATTAATCTCTTTTGGATGGTTGGTCAGTTAAAACAACAAACAGTTTTATGATGGGCATTTATCGCTATTTTGTATTAGACTAAAAACAATTTATTGACTGAATGAAAAAGTAGTCAGCAGATTGACTTTCGAGTATGAAAGATCTTACTTTAAATTTAAAGTCAGTACAAAAGAAAAACATGGTCTACAACCATTATGTAAAGTAACCTAGTGTTTTTTCCACCTACAGTACCACAACTGATCTTCTAAAGTAAAACTCACCCGTCACTTTTCTTGTAGAGGCACCCGCTGCGCTCCGTGCCGTGCTCCTTGTTACCCTGCGGCTGGTGCAGGCTATAGGTGGTGCTCTGCCGCACCTGTAGATCCTGGGACAACACACACAAACAAAGAGACAGACACCAGATCAGAGCCTTCATACCAATAAGAAAGTTAAAAAAGCACGGGAGCCAATGAAGCGTTAAATGTCCCTGATTTACACTCTCTGCTTCAGGGTCTCCTGCTCCCTCTGTGAATTTCGGAGCAAGTTTGAACAACAATAGGAAGATTGCTTCTGTGAGCCTGAATGATTTTGTACACATGGGGATAAGAAAACAAGAGAATCTGCACAAGCAGGTGGCCAAAAGCTGTCATTTGCATTTTATCTTCATAAGCAAATCCGAAAGGATCAAAAGACTTAGTTTTAATAGATATAACTTTAACTAGATTTGTCTTTTGGATATTCAGGTTTGATTGCAATGGAACAACAACATGGACCAAACAAAGGCCAGATTTTTGTATGAGTGATGTTATTCCCTTTCTGGAAACGCTACAGGAAGCAGAGAGGACAACCTCTGAAGGCAGGTGTTGACGGGGCTTAAATGGTTTTATTGGTGTGTGCTGTTATCAGCAGAGACACACAGACACACAAGACAGACACACAGACAGGATAACAGTGTTAACAGGATAATCTTGGCAGAGCAGAAATGCAGCTCCAGCTTTTCTGGAAAAGCCATTTAAAATAAAAGCCATTTAAAATAAAAGCACAACTTAAATGAACCAAAGCACTGAAACATAATAATTGAATTATTGTCATATTGAACAGAAACATGGATTATCTGCTGCTGCAAAACAATAGGAAACAAACCATTAATCTAGCACTACAACTGAAGCAACACCACAATAAAACAGGATGCAAACAACCACAGAAAATATTTTTGTTTTTTTGTTCTTTTTCAAGAAATCCACTTACTCTCCTAGACTTGTTTCACAAAAGACGGAGGCAGCGAAGGAAAGAAGAAAACAATCTTCAGGTGAGACCAGGAGCTGCTGCAGTCTGCAGCATATTTAGTAGTTGGCTAAGCACAGGGCTGGGGTTGCTTAAAAAAAAAAAAATCACATCCACTCATTTGGGGTGGTGGAGAAAATGGAAACTAGCACTAACTAGAGAAACAGCTCAGCCTTTGAAAGACCAATTGAAGGTGCAGTTTCACAAGAGATCTACTCTTGCATCAGCTGAGACATGGTAGTGTAGACCCCCAGCCCTGATAGGGTCCTACATTATGTTAAATGTACATTAGTGTGTGTGTGTGTGTGTGTGTGTGTGTGTGAGTGAGAGAGAGAGTCTGAAGTAAGCTGAAGGTTAAAGCTTCAGGATTGTTTGTGTCATTCTAGAGCAGATTTCTAGCAATTCAGAAGATTAAAATGTGATATTTGACTGACATGTTCTTTGACATTGAAAGGTCATAGAGGGTCTTCAGGCCCATGTGTGTGTGTTTTACCTCCTTCTGATCCACCTGTAGTGCTGATTTGAGGACGTCTCTCAACTGAGTCAGCTGTTTCCTCTCCTCATCCTGCACCTGCTTTATCTGTCGTAAAAGAAAGACAAAAAAAAAAACAGGAGGGAAAGAACAGAGAGGAATCACATGACGTATATGTGGAAAAGATGTTTAATAGTCGAGAGAGGGAAAGGAGATACCCGAGCTGCTGCTTTTTCTCACCGTGTGCAGATCTGTGGCCAGTTTTTCTATGGAAGGTTTCAGGTTGTCCACGGCTTTCAGGCCGTCCTGAAAGAAACTGCACAGGGAGCACGAGAATTTAACACATCGTGAGGTCTGGATTTACATGCAAGTCACTTACGTTGTATAAACAGACACTTTTCGGGCCACATGACAACAATGGGTAATCACAAATCAAAGGCAAAAAACTCACATGCCTTCACCACATATCCAATTTAAACATGTTTTTCTGGTTCACTCCAATCCAAAGCAGCTTAAATGGGTATAGCATGTGTACGTCTTACTTGCACTGTGCGTGGAAGTACTTGATGAGATTCTGCAGCAGGTCCACCCCCTTCTTGATTTTGATCTCATTGACTTTGAGGAGATACTGTAAACATATTGAATTCACATTTAGTCCGGCAGGGTGAGGCCGGTTCAGTCAGAGGGAACGGGAACTCGGGCTCCAGCTCAAGAATGTACATCCCTTTCATCTCATATCCACTTCAAATGTAAAGAAATCTTCATCATCTCTTCAAGCAAAACATCAAAAGAGGCACAGACCACACACACATGAATGTAATCTAAGATTTGTATTCCAAAAGGCTGTACACACATTCTGAAATAGATTTAGGTTTAAAACAAACTGTGATCTGACTCCCAATCATTAGTCCGACTAACCTCACACATCTGCAGCTGGAAGAATCTCCTCTCCTTCTCCATCTCTTCAGCGATTTCCGCCCCACTGATTTCCGTCCTGATCATCCCGTGCTGCCTCGCGTGCTCCTTCTTCTCCTTCTCTATCTTGGTGCTGGCAGGAGGTGACATCACAGGGGTCAAAGAGCACACGGCACGTCCACGACAGCACCACAAACGCACCAGACATGTGGCATTGTGCAAAATCAGCCCTGTTGCTGCCTGGCACATAAGGAGCGGCCATGTTTTATGGGTTAGTGATGGTTAGTTTTGGCTGTAAGGTTTGAAATTACTGGGATTTGGGGCGTTTATGGTGTAACAGTGTGTCTGTAGGTTCATCTAAGCCATCCAGGTAGAACGCAGTGCTCAGACTTTAAAATGAAGGCATGGGCTGCGTTTATAATTCTGTTGTCGAGCGAGGTATCCTTGGCGCTTAACCCAGTAGGGACACAACACCTTCTTATGATGGAAGACAAACATGATCTCCTCTCATCCTCTAGCAACACCTATATCACCACCAACTCTTCCGTGTTGTAGGAATAAAGCCATCCCTGTAGGAAGTGACGTTAATGGATGTGTCCTGAAGAACATAAGAAGTCATTCAGAGGCACAGCAAACAGTTATCACCTATTTTATGGTATTGTACTTCCAGATGTTCAATGTACTGAATGTAAACACACAAAATTCTGCAGAGGAGAATCATCTGGCTAAATGCACGGGCGCTGCGCTGAAGTGACTGGAAAAACAATCTGTGTTGTTTGAACTTGCCAAGAGAGGGGTAAAACTGCATTGAACTCATTAGTGCTTTTGGACGCCGTCAACCTTTCCATCATTAGCATAAAGCCTGTTAGCAAAATCAAACACTTGTTGATCTTTGTCACTGATGATGGCAAATCACACCGCTACATAAATCAGAAGAAATTAGAAAGCAGTTGTCAGCCAGTGGGAAGTACTAACACTGAATCAGACCGTCCGATATAATTTTAGGTACAAATCCCAACAAGGGGAATCTATTTTTATACATAAGTGATGTGTATAATTGAGGTATTTCATTATGTGTAGCTATTATTATGTAGAGAGGATTAAGGTTAGGTGTGGGTTTAAAAGGTAAGGGATTGACTTAGAAGTAAGGCCGTGAGTAAATTCTGTTCTTGCACTGGTTCTGGTGAAACCTTTCACATGCATGGTTTCCTGACAGTCAGTATTCAGGGCTGATTTTTTTATTTTTTATTTTTTTGCAAAGACCATAAATTCTGCATACAGTATCTCGCACAGGCAATCAGGAAAACACACCACACACAGGAGGGGAGGAGGCACCAGTCCATGCAACAGGGCATTCTTTTTTCCCTACAAAAAGGATGCAGTAAACGTTTGTTCCCTCTCAGAGAGACAAGTGTGTCGGTGCCCACTAGCCGCTTAAGAGTTGTTCATGTGCATCAAGACAGTCTTCACGCCCTCATGTCCAGCTGTGCTATCTGTTTGACCTTCAGCAGGTCTCTAAAGAGGGAAGATTAAAGTGGTGGGACTGCATGGCCCATCTTAAATGCATTCTGATAACTTCCTACTAGCCTTAAAAGGGAATACTTTGGACATTTTGGGAAAAACACTTATTTGCTTTCTTGCAGAGAGTTTGGTTTGGCATAGGGGTTTTTCCTAGCCATTTCCCCCTTTATTTTAAGTCTTTATGCTAAGCTAAGCTAAGCTAAACGTCTCTTCCAAAATGTCTAACTATCCCTTTAACATTCCTTCTCCTCTGCCATGTTACTAACTTTATATTGTCATTCATGATGTCTCACCACTTTAAAAAGGAAAGAAAAAAACGACTGGATTCTTGCTGTTGCACAATAAATATCTAGTGTCCCTCAAGCAAAGTGGTTTGTACCTACTCCTTTATTTGACTGTACAGCCTGACTGGGTTTCACACTGCATTCTGCAGCTACATCGAGCTTCAGTTGTATTGTTAATATTCATTGTTAGACAGGCAGGATACTAGAAATGAAACTACATTTGGCAGGTTTAACTCGTAAACTCTCAGTTTTGCCAGTGTGAACAAGCCAAATTTGATCACATTGCGAAAACGCTGCTGGCCTTTGTCAGCACATGAATCTTCAGCCCTGACAGCATTACAGCATCATCAGGGCTGCGACTAATAGAGAGACACACGTTAGCCAGGCTGTTTGGCCGCCAGCCAAACTGACAGTTCCTCAACTGTTGATTGGGCTGAGAATCCATTCACTTTCCGTTCTGTCAGTTCAAGGAGTCATTCACCAATTGGAAAATGAAAGAAAACGCTACTGGACTTTGAGTTGGTGTAGCTACGTTCTGAATTCAAATTTAGGACAAATGGTCTGATTTTAGTAATTGCATTTCAGATTAAACACTCCTCCTGAATTCAAAGAGCATTCAACGTGAGACAACTCCCGACCTGCAGACTGAAAACCGAATTCAAACTCGGGTGGTCGGATGCAAAGAGCTTGCAAACCACATTAGGCAATCAGAAATCAATTCATCTCTCGGAGTCTGTGAACATGAAAACTATCAGTCTGTTATTGTGACAGCAGAGAGATCAGAGGCGACCACTGATAAAGGAGAGCGGCAGGATGAGTCGGGGTGTTTGGGTGGTTTTCCAATCAGGCAGAAAAGTGAACTCTATTGATGACCTCCGTTTGCCATCAATAGAGTCAAATCATAAGAATAAGTTGGGACGGTCGGAAACGGTCACATAGCATCCGGTTGAGCTCTCGAAGTCAGTACAAAGCCCGTACTGTCTGATCGAAACGGTTTGGAGAGAAGATGTATTACCCTTTCAGCAAAGAATGTCCTTTGCAGCTTGTAAAATATATGAAAGTGCTATAAAACGTCATGTGTTCTTTGCATGCACATTCAGAATGGTGTGTCAGCGTGCAGGTGGAAAGGTGGCGAGGGCTGGTTATTCACATTATCAAGGATGTGTTGACACATAATTACAGGGGGGAGGTTAGAGGGGGAGAGCGGTTAGTCGAGACAGAGACAAAACACATACTGCACATTTCATTTGAACATACTAACGGGCACATGTATGGCTTTAAATCGGCAATTTAAAACTAGTTTGAGTCTGCTGAACTGATAAATTCAAAACTTATGTTGACTGTTCAAACTCAAGGCTTTAAGCACCGGGTCAGCATGTTGCACAGTGTTCTCAAATGAACTAACTATCCAAGAATGAGTCGAGTATACATATTAGGTTTCTTACACTTTTGTTTCGTAGTCCTTCCAGGCTTTGTCAAAAGGCTTTTTCAGATCCTGTGAAAAACAACACAACGCAGAAATTGTGAACAGTCAGGAATATAGTGCTGAAATGATTAGTTATTAATTGATCAACAGAAAATTACTTGATAACAAGTTCTATTTGGTATGGTAATGGTAATGGTTTCCCACTCCTCCTCTAACTCTTGACAAGACAGTGATAAGAAAACGTCCCAGAACGTACAGATATTCCTGTAATCAAAACAATTCTAGTTAGACGAATCAAAACTAAAATTGTCATTAGTTGCAGCCCTACATCAACAGAAGTCAAATACAAGATAAAAGATAAACAGTGGTTTAACATGAACAAATGTTCCGTAAGGCTGTACGCAGTCATGTATATATATGTGTGGGTGTGTGTGTGTGCGTGTGCGTTTCATCACGATGTGAATCAGTAAGATGAATCATCCTCCTCACAGATTCACAGCAGCCCACAGCTGCCCAGGAAACTGGGCGAGATCACGGTGGAGGGCTTTAGGGGAAGCAGAAGCGCAGTGCGATTGCTTTTGGCATTCGAAACGCGACTCCACTGTTCACGCCGACAACAGGCAATGCTGGTTCCTCATCGTCATGGGTGTTCTTTCAACAGCTGCTTGAGCAAAGCGCTTGATTAATCAACATCCCTAACGTTGCGTGTCTGATTAAACAGTGATTAGGACAAACAAAAGCGGACATTACTGGGTGCAATTGGCCGTGTCATTCCCTTGAAAATACAATTCAGCAAAACGAATTGTTGCCCGATAACAGAGACAAAAGTTAACTCAAATACTCTTTGTATTTAATTACCAAAACTACAGCAGGAACCTGCCGAATCATTGCATTGAAATGTGTTTTTAGCCAAAGAATCTCCAACCCATACTAACATTTAGCCCTTAAACCTTAAGCAGCCATCACAACTGGCTTACTGTGCATTTCTGTCCATGAATGTGAAAAGAACACATATTTCTGTTCGGCTGGACAGACAGCTTATGGCTTTAGTGCATTGTTAAGAGCTCCAGAGAGGACTGTGATCCCGCTGTTGACCTCTACTTCAACAACGAAGGAGCGGCAGGCTCAACCTGTCAGCCCACAAGATCGCGGTCTGGTTCACTGTGCCGAGCCAAAGAGCACTCAGGCATTCAGTCAACCAGCTCGAGGGCAGAAACCACCAGAGGAAAGAGAGCATAAAAGACTACAAAAATACAAAAGAGCTGAAGACCAAAGTGGAAGAGCACGCCTGTGCAGGGAAAAAAGCCAAGGCAAAAGAGGAAGCTGCTAAATGAACGATTTGCAGGTCAAGAGAGAGCCCGAAAGAAAAGAGGCTGAGCGGAAGGAAACGTCAGAGCCAGAGAGAAGAGGAAAAATGGTAACAAATGGCTAAAAATACCAGATACAGGGAGAGAATGGCAGAGCAGAATAGGCCATGGCGTGGGGCAAAACACTCCCTGAGAGAGCAGCACTCCGATTCCCTGCCTGGCTGACTGAATCCAAAGGACAGAGGAGGAATGCCCTTGACAAGGGCCTCCATTTGCAAACATCACTCCTTACTCCCAACTACCACATGTCCAGGTTTAGCACTTCCTGCTACACATTCCTCACACCTTTTCCCACCTCAGTAATGAATGTAAAACCTGTTCGGCAGCAACGAAGGCAGAGTTTAGTTTGGATCTGTAGTGCTGGTTAACTTTTGGATGTGCACATTAAAAGGAACTGTTTGGTATCCAGGCATGCGGATAGTTTTTTCTTTTTTGGTTTGCGATGCTCACAGATAAATTATATTACAAAGAATCAACAACATGTGTTGCCAGAAATAATGTCCCTATTATGCCGGGAAAAGACCACCCTTGTCTTTCAAGATGGTGTCAGATTGGACAAACGGAGTCATTCTTGTTGCGACTTGGCCGGGAAACATGGCCAACAGGCTACTTGTTGGACCCCAATCAATCATAGTGTGCCGTGTTTCATGACTTGGTCATCAGGAAGGAGGTGCAGGAGGAGGTCCGGCAAACAGTGCAAAAGCCAAAGAAGCTCTATTTACTACCGCAGACGACAAAAATCAGAAAATCCTCCCAGATTCAAGCTGGAACTAAATAATTGTTTTGTCATTGTTGTTTGAAAAATGACTTGAACAATTATCACGGGCGTTCGCGACACACAATGAGACAAGGCACAACTGGACTCGCGTCGCCGCTCAAAAACAGCAAAAAGAACACAGACCGCTCTCTTCCCACTCACACACACAGATTCTATCCAGACACTGTAACTGAATAGTGATAAGCTGATATGACTCATGGTGGGTTAGAAAGACAGACTGGTCAATAAGCAGAGGATGAGAGGGTCGGCTGCATGCATGACATCATGCCGGCGTCCACTCTGAAAGTCTGCTGTTAGCAGAACGGTCTTGTGGACTCAGCACTTTCCATTTTCCACTGACTGGATTTTGTGTGTGTGTGTGTGTGTTTATCTTCAGTAATAACACTTCTGGGTCTTCCAGGGACCCCACCCAGCTAGTACTCCACCGACCGAGCTGTATTATGAGTCAAGACTATTTCAGTTAAATATTTCCCAAACACTTTACCTGCTTTCCGGTGCCCTTCGACACTACACTACAGAAAGGCCAGAGATTAAAAAGGCAAGATCTGATGGCAGCCTAAAAATGACATGGTCACTCTTTTTGTTCTTTTACTCGTTGAAGAACTAATTGCCCTCTGCGGTGAAATCACCATTGAAGGAGGCAGATGAGGTGGAAAATGGTGGGTTTTTAGCAGAGTAACAGCGGTGACAGGTTGCTAGGTGGTAGCCCTCTAATTGCAGAGCCATTAACGGCTGCCTCCCTCAGGGTTAGTTCATCGCACTCATAGCCAAAGACAGCACTGGAAGAATATTAACGTGACCAGAAAGCCATTAAGTCCTGAGTTAAATCAAATGAATGGACTGGTGACTATTATAGCTGATACCAGATAGCACTTTTTATGCGTTGAAAGAAAATTAGGAATGACGTTTTTAGGTTTATGTGATTTATACACTCTCTTCAATGAGATTGTGTGCTCAGCCTCCCTGTTGCAGCCTCCTAGAAAGGAGAAATTGGTCTTTGGTTTGCTGAATGTGTTTGTGCACGGGTCACCTAACACGCGTGGATTAGGTGACATTTGCGTGTGGAGTTTTGAGACTCTTTTCACGGCGCCTGATCCACAAATGCATGTTGCGTTTAAGTGCTGGTGGGAAACTCGGACGCCTCAGTTTTCAGCACGTTCGTGTGGAATTTCAAAGTGGGACAGGCGTTTTCCTGAAACATCCAATACAATAGCTCGTCACCCTTTTATCAGACAATATTTCAGTAAGCATTTTTACATGTAGTTGTTGCATGGCTTTAATTTTGGCAACCTCAAATTCTGGGACTATAATGTTTCTGTCACATCAAGCATGTACAGTTGAACATTTATATGCACAGGAAGGATTTTCAAAAGCAAATGTTATTAGATTAATGATCAATAAGTTGTAAATATATAAATAGAGCACTGACATTTATTCAAGTAGTATTTATCTGTAAAATTGTTTGGTATATTTGTTTGTGGATTGGAAAATGCACATGTTTAAACACACACATTCATCAATATTGAGCCCAGTTTCTCTCCATGGACTTCTCTCTTCCTCCGTGTCAACCCATTAATTCCTCTTACTCTCTCCTTCCTTCTCTCCCTGCAGTCTGAACAGCCCGTCATGCAGCTCTGGACTTTTTCCTACTCTGCCATCTCCTAACAGGTACTTCCCCTGAAGTAGACAGGACTGAAGAAGCAGGTAAATGACAAAGGAGGAGGAAGATGATGAAGGGGAAGGGAGAGACGAGGGAACGGACTCGGGCTGCGGAGGTGAGCAACAGCTTGGGAGGGTGAAGAAATAATCCATCATGGCATCTCTAGGTGACTCTTTGAGTGTGTGTAAATGTATGCGTGTCCTGAGGTATAAAATAACTAGCAGCTCATTAGCCCCCATGTCACCGGGGTAATGACAGTCATCAGAGGGCAAATGAGCAATAAGTGGGTGAGCATCACAGATGTGACTGGCTGGTCTTTTACGCTGAAAAGAAAACACTGCAGTTGAGAGACGTGCAAAAGAAGAGAAAAGGACAAACAGTTCAGAGGTTGAGCCAGCGCCAAGTGGCCGAGGGTCATGGGGACAACTGGAGTTTCTATGGCAACCAGCCTCATTACGGAGACGGTTTAATCGCATCATACCTCTGTGGAAACTGTGGCCAATCATGTGCCAGGAGAGGGAAAGGTCACAGACCATCGCGGACAGTAACGAATGCTGATTGCATTACAAAGCAGCAGATCCTGTTAAGGAGAGTCTATCTGTGTTTAGTCTGATCGGTGGGCGCACATGACTGGCCGTGTGTTGAACCTCAATACTTTTTGGTACAGATCGATATGAAATATTAGTAACGGACTGGAACAAATTACTGATGGCACATGGATGATTCAGTGCTTGCATCAGTCACATTAACATACAGCCCACTCGCTCATAAAACTTGTATTTTTATGAGAACAAGCCTGAACTCCACTCAACGCTTCCTGTTCACACACAAACTGTGCCGTTTTGTTGCCTTACCCCTTTGACTCCCTTCAGGTCTCCTTTCAGCAGGCTGTCCAGAGGAAACGTGATGATGTTGTTCATGTTTTGGAACTGGAGGAGGGTGAGGAGAGAGACAGATAAGAGTTGAAAGGTTACATCAGAGGATTTAAACCTGCAGAGACAGTCAGGGGCGCCTGACGCCACTGAGATGTAATCCTGTTAGCGTCCTGTGTGTTGTTTGGCTGCGTGTGCGTGCAGTGTGTCCAACAGGTAAAGGAGGAGGCACTCAGGTAAAAATACAGTCAGTTTTCTTCTTTTACCTTCAGCATGGTGATAAGAGGCTAAATTAACTTAATGAGGTAAAATAATGAAATGACATCAGGAAATACCCATTACTGAAGCAATGCAAGACAACTAACTAATTATACTTTGCTACATCTATCTTATGTCTAGAAGTTTGCACGCTCAGGATCATCATGCTTTTAAATGGCAAAAAAAAATGTAATTTTCACAGGCCAGCCTGTGTGTGTGTAATGCTGCATATGTAATCTAAGAAGCTGGCTAAAGCTTTGAGAGATTACATCTTCACGTCCAGGTCAGCCGGCAGCTCATATTTCTTTAATATTAAAGGTGTTGAGATAACACGAATACACAATGTCAAGTTCCTGGTCCCCGTGTGAGTGGACACAGTGTCCAGGCGCAGCGACAGACCTCACATGGTGGTGTCCAATTTTTCTAATAAAGCCTTGGCTTCAATACAAAACCTGGCTTAAACACAGCGGGATCAGGTTCAATCAGATCCAGTAGATATTTGGTGTTGCAGCGGATCTCTGGCCGTCTCAGTGGAAAAGTAGAGCTACCTCCGGAGGGCTTTAAATTCCAGCTGGACTCGGTATGTGCTCGATGTGTGTGTGTTAGAGAACACACGGAGACTCAAGAGGACTGAGACAATTAGGGACATGATGGAAATCTTTCATTGTCCCAGAGGATCTTACCCACAAATACCACCCCCGTAGCGTAGACTTACCAGATTTTTGAAGAGCGCAGTGAGCTCCTTGGTGAAGACGGAAAACTTGAGGAAAGCTGAACCCAGATCAGGATCGTCTCTGTACACACAGTTTTCTCCAAACTTCTCCAGGGCCTGAGTGTACTGCTCCTCGTTCTCTACATGGGCTGGAAAACACACACACACACACACACCTCAATATTTTCTGACATTTTACAAACTAAAGAATTACTTGAACACTAAATAATCACCAATGAAGATAATTGCTAGTTGTTCTACTCCGGACAATAAAAAAAAAAAAAAAGGACAATGTAAATGTGAAGGTGAAGGAGGTAAGTGAGGGGGTTATAATTTCTTTTCATCTTATGTTTACTTCTATCCAAAATGTTGAGGGCTATGATGTTGAAATCTCTTCCTCCATTGGCTGTGATCAGACATGCCCATTTTTGCATTCTTCTCCATCCTCATCTGTATTTGTTTTCCAATTTTACTTGATTGTACTAAGAGAGAGGATAATGATCAGACCAAAGAGAAACGAGCGAAAGCAAAGGAAGCGTTAAGATAGACAGGAACAAGAAAAGAAAAATATACAGAGTTGGCCCCAAAACTAAACAAACCCCCAGTCAGTTACCAGTCTGGGGGGAACCCATAAACTAGCCGTGACCAAAGTCTCCTAGTGTGTCTAAAGTCGACCTAATCTACCACAGGGTTGCCCCTAGATCATTACACTTAATACACGTCACGCCAGACTAGGCAGCTGATAACAGCTAATGCCACTGGGACAACGCTGGAGCGAGGGAACGAACACTCGGGACGGTTGCTATGACAACACTCACTAAGAGAGGTGGCAGAGACGAGTGAGGGACTCGAGGGCAAAAAAAAAAAAAATAGAGGAGGGGTGTAAAAATGTGAGGATGTAAACTAAAAGACACCTGCTGCCACATCATGACTCAGCTTTTTGTCTTCCACACACACACACACACAGAGGCACACAGATGTGGCAGGTTTAGAGATGAAGCTGGATAAGCTCATGTCTCCGCCGCAGAGATATCCATCATGTTATTAAAAAGGGCAAAGCTGAAAGCCTCCGAGTCACTTCACATCTGACAAATTTAATTTAAGCCACCAAACATCAACTGATGCTCTTGGTGAGCTGGATGAGGCTCCTAGGAGACTCGGTGCACAAGTGGCAAAATGAGAGTGTATATGAGAGTATAAAATGGTACCTGTGATTCATAATCAATTCATAATCAAATAAAACAGAGAGACGCACCAAATCTTCACATTTGAAAAGCTTGGCTTGTCCTATTTGATGGCAATTAACTTTCTGCTGATCAACTTAAAAGATTGCTTTAGCATTTGACTCTCGTTTTGATTTCCAAAAAATACATTACCTGAAATTTATGCTTCAACATTGATGCATTTGTTTCGACTGTAGAGACATATTTTGTTTTGTTTTCTGAAACAATTAGGGTGATACAATGATTAGTTGTTCAACAATTAAATCAGCAACTATTTTCATAATTTGATCATTTTTAAGCTAAAATAACTGGCCCCAGCTTCTCAAGCGTAACTATTTGCTAGTTTCTTAGCCTTGAAGGAAATTTAATATCTTTGGGTTGTAGACTGTTGTTCAGACAAAACAAGTCATTTGAAGATGTCAACCTGGGCTCTGGGCATTTTTCCACTATTGTCCGTTATTCTGCCGACCCGACGATTAATCAAGTAACTGAGATAAATAAAGTGAAATAATCCTTCTGTAGTAGTTGCGTTCTTCTGTAGTAGTTCAAAGCAGTGAAACGTGTCAGAGATATAATGGACTTCAATCATCTCGTGTGTCAGACACCAAGGCTCACCACACACCCGCAGCCCACTGTGTCCACATCAGCTCCAGCTGTTTGGCCGTGGCTCTGAGTGGGCCGGGCTCATGCGAATTCTCAGCTCCGCTATTCAGCGGCGCCAAACAGCCAAAACACCCCCCCCCCCCCCCTCGGGGCTGCTTAGTGAGTACATGTGTATTTTGGTGGAACATGACATCACATGCAGTATGCAGCGTACAGTACAGAGCAGCTTTGAAGTTCAAAGGGCTGCTAAGTAACGTGGTGGAGACAGGAACCAAAAGACGTGAGACACGAGGAAAGGAGGCAGAGTTTACACTGTAAACAAAACGTGCTAATTCACTGCTGCCCTGCACATGTTGCCTAAATATTCCCAATACAATAAGCTGGTGGTCAGGGGCTTTGCATGGCTCATACATCTCTACAAACTAGACGAGGCCTTCTTCCGATTACATGCCTTTTATTAACACTGAATATCCTCTCTTCTTGCATTTTGATGCTATTTAGCTATTCTATTCAGGCACTTGTAGCATATAACATACAACGTATTTTACAAATGTTTCTTAGCACTGTCAGTGTTTTGATTTCCAGTGTGCCTTGCCTTTCACTAGAATCTGACAGCATGCCAATTAATTTTGATAAATAAAGGTGGAACCCTGTAGACCTCCAGCAGTCATCATAAGAAGTGGTCAGCTGACAACAGAGAAATGTCAAGCTGTCATTACACTGAGGGATGATGGACTGAATAGAGAAATAGCAGAAAAGCCACAAAGTATCCTGTTTATGCACTGAAACAACTGAAGGACTATCGAACCTACTGCAAGTTAAATGGACATGAAGTGTTTAGCATTATTTGTGGGACAAATATACAGGTATGTTGGCTGCAGTGATCACAATCTAGGCCTCGAGCAATTTCAACATACAGTCATCAAAATTCTTCAGTGAATTTATATTTATTCCGTGATGGTCAATTCAACAAATACACTTAAAAATAATAAAACTTTTTATCTTTGCTTTCCCACCTATTAACCTCACAGTAGCCGCTTGGGAGCCTTTGAACCATGTTGCTTAAAAAAGAAAAATAATCAATAAACACCCTTACATTACAGTACATATTTTCTTTTCAAACTAAATTTTGTGTGTGAGCTTTTCAGCATCTATAAAAAAAGCTACATAAAATATAGTTTCAGATTTAGAAAAATTCTTGAAAATGCAGCATGGCGGTAAGTAGTGTGTGTGTGTGTGTTCTGACCTCAGGAAATGATGGCCTTGTGTTTACTGGAGGACAGAGGCCATGACGCGGTCGAGCACAGACACAAATACACCCCCCCCCCCACACACACACACACAGTTTAATCACCAGATAGCAGGCTGCCCTCTGCTTCCTCTCTCCGTCTCTCCCACATTCATTCCCTTACACTCGGCTCCATCATGCCTGGACACGCCGACGCTCACTAATACAATGTGCGGCCGACCTCAGATCAATTCCATATCGCTCTATGGACTTTATGAAAACAACACTGGACTCTATGGCCACCGGCACTGAGAAAAGGGAGTGTAGCTGGCTTTTACACGAAGCTAGAGACTAAGATTTACAGCACGCATTCCTTTAAATGAGGAACTTGTATGAACGGAGATGGCTCCGTCTTCCTTTTTATGCATGCTTTTGAGTCTTCTTCCTTATTTATTTCAGTGTCTCTTCAGGCATTTTCCCCTCAGATATGCATCCAGTTTAATTACATTAGAGCTTGTGGGAGGACTCATTTTCTTGGCTACCTGGCAGCCAGGAGCGTGTGTGTATGTGCGCGTGAGTGTGTGTCTCGGACATAGCCAGATCAGACGCCATCAAATTCAGCGTTTTCCCGATGCAACATGGGCGGAGTGCTGCATTATTCAGATATTCCATCCAGCTACCCTGCCCACCTATAGGTACAACAACTGGGATGCGGCGTTCACTCGTCTGCCTCGAGTCTTTATCTGTGCAGCAGGTTTGGCAGGCCTGTCCTAGCAGCACTGCTCCACCAGCTCCAGGTTCTTCAGGGGTTTGACATGATGCTGCTGGTTTATTCATCAAAACCCACAAGCTGACAACCTGACAGGTCCCCCGCAGCATCACGGGGCTCTCTCGCACATCTATACTTAGCCTGTATTTTCCTTTCTGACTTCTTTCACTCTCATTTCCCTTACTCTCTGGTACTAGCTTACAGTGCTTGCTCAGCCTCTCACTACTTCACATTTTTGCTGACCATTTTCAAAATGCATGATACAATTTAGAGGTAGGTTAACTATAGACTGATTTGAAAGGTCTAAACGGAATTGATTCATACTGACTATGTTACTTTAACCCAAATAAATGCAGACATGATGTGTGATAGATAACATAACTCAAGACTGACCAATTGATTTTATAGTAATCATACAGAAATGAACCTAAAGCAGAGGACTCATAGAACATAAACACTCCCAAATGAAGTCATTTAATTTAACACAGTCCTGCATTATTTGAATTTTATTTTGCCACTTGGCGGCAGTGTAAAAACAACACTGACATATTAACACCTTATAAAGCTGTGATGGCGAATTTGTTAGCAAACAGTTGCTCGTTTACACATCCAGCAGATACGGAGTCGTGTCTCTGGCCACCTGACAAATGTAAGTGAAAGGATTCCCTCTCTTTTTAGCTCCATTTCACACTGAAACACTCTGTAGAGCTGGGTTCATCATGGAGGACCTCTTTCCCATTATATATATATATACATACATATATACATATATATAT
>JAVQJF010118000.1:0-7500 GCA_036023855.1 Gadopsis marmoratus
CACACACACACACACACACACACACACACACACACACACACACACATACACGCACACACGGGAAAAGGCCAAAATTCAACACAGCAAAGACCAAGAGAACTGTAGACACAGAGCAATAATTTTGGCAATTTAATTTAGTTGCCAAAGCCCTATTATTATTATTATTATTATTATTATTATTTCTTGCATCTACTTTAATTTAGTTTTCTTAATTCTTGTGGAAAAAATGCTGGGAGCGCGCTGGAGCCAATTTAATTTGTACGTGCTGTAAAAAGAGGGCAATCATACACGAGTGACTTGGGGGGCTGTTTTGTCGAGAGCTCTTTGACGGTAATTATGCAGATGACACAATTTCACATTCTCCTAAGCAAACATACGCGGCCTATCGCTCAACAGTAGTTCCTTATGCAATACGCGGGGCACCAGCGATGAACCGGGGCTCTGCAAAACAGGCGAGATCAAAGGCTTCAAACAGAGGCACTTCAAATTACACATTTGGATCTTTTCCATAACGCCTCGGTGACAGCAAAAAAAAAAAAAAAATCACACACAGACACACCCCCCCCCCCCCCACATCTCTTATCACACATGGAATCAATTTTAAGGGAGACCTTGCTGATCAACGTTGGTTTATTATGGTGACGAATGAGGATTTGAAAAGGAAACACAATTAATGACCATTGGATGCTGTGTGGTTAGTTTCAAGTGTGTGTGTGTGTGATAGAGAGGCAGAGGATTTCTTGACTTGCTGAGATAAACCAGCTCTCATTTTGTTAAGCAGTTGAAGGGAACCATCACCAAAATGCAGCAGCAGCGTGCAGAGTTTGCAACTCACCAGAATCTCACATCTCCAGTTTCACGAGCAGAAACCACCACTGTGATTTGCAGCCTTTTCAACGCGATCAAGAGAAGCTACTGGTCATCTGAAGCCAAATATAGAAAGCTGCAATATGTTTGACGTGAAATTAAATGACGGAACATATAAGACAATGTCTCAGTGATTCATAAAAAGTGACTATTGGTATTATCCTAGCTCGTTACAAAGCAATTATTCTAAGCTGTTGGGAATGTACATAGCTGTTGTTGTTAGAAATGTTCCTCTTAACTTAAATCTGTGGGCAACCTAAAAAACTAACCGCGCAACACATTCAGTCTCCAAATATGCTCTCTCAAACTCATGTCCCATTAGGGTGAAATAAAGGCCCAATAAATCTCGCAGTGTTTGAAGAACAGTGAAGCTTAATCCAATAAATGAATTAGTTTCCAAAAATTAATTGTTCTTAGCAGCAGAAGCAAGTGTACTTTGTAAATGCCTTTAAAGTTTAATTTTTTTTTTTTTCACTGTCAGGATAATTTAAATAGCATGATTTTAATTACATTACACCAACCAATCATGCATATTAAACAGATAGCCTAACTTTGATTTGCATTAGTGGCAAAGTAAAGCATTTTGGAACTGTTCCTCCTGCTCACACCATTTGGAAACAAATTAACAGTCAATGGAGTGCAACTTATTAAACTGGGTTATGAGGGCGGATCAAAGAGTGAATTAATGCATTACCTTGCAAGTGTTTTACATTAACTTGGTAACTTCAGGTTGTAGTCTACCACTAAATTTAAACAGTCAAGTCGTTCGGGCTGAGCACATGGATTGAGTGGGAGGTCCATTTTAGATCTCGGCCTTGAATAGAACTTTAACCAAGCAGCCTGCAGCCCATACGTTTTGTACAATGTGTAGGCATATGAACTTAAATGCTGTATCTACAGGCCTACACGGGAGGTTGACAATTGCATAAATAACTCAGATTGCAGATGGACTATTATGTGCTCCAAAATACTGTAGCTCTAGACGCGTAGAGGCCCTTAATATCTGTCTATATAATATCCACTAACGACTGTCTGCCCCATCACTTTGTGTACCCGTTTTACTCAGCAGTGGGGTTTTAGAATTACCTTAGTCTTCAATTTCCTGCTATAATATTCCTTTAATGTATTTGTGTGGTATTATATATAGTTAACACTTCACCCATGGCCCTCAAAAAACCCTCCAAAATATATACCTGCAACACTAGCTCATTTTGAAACTGGGAGAGTGGGGGAGAAGTGGTACAAAACTAAAAGACAAACCACATACAAACAAAAAATCTGGTACACTGTTCTGGTGTTGTTATCAATAGAAATGGACCCTTTCCCAAAATAGTTTTGCTCCCAGTGCTTAATACGGACATATAGACATCTGAGGGATTCCCATCTCGTATTTGTAGTACAGAGTCACTTTAAACATGTCATTATTTAGGTAACAAACATGTCTTTAGCCATTCCATGAATCTGGATGGAACTGAAATAATAATATTAAAAAAAATACATCTTGTGCTGGATCAGTTTTAAAATATAATTCAAGCCTGTGCAAAACATGTCACATGTAATTGAAGTATAGGTTACTTTTCCCAGTGGCAGCCTAAGCAACGCAGATGATCCTTAACACTAAATCCAAATGACATCAACTGTATATGAATATGTTATCACTTCATCATTCATATTATTCCTGTCACTTTGCACCTAGTAAAGAATCGTAGCTTAAACTACTGCACTGTATGACACAATGGCCACACTGTAGAGATTTACAACGCTTTGTAAGTGCCATTAACAATGCTGCATTGAAGGTGAGTTGTTTTTTTTTTTTTTTGTTGAGTTTCTTTTTTGTTCCCTCGCTGCCCACTCACTCTCACTCCATCTGCTGCAGTTCCCCCTGTATCAGTAACACAAGGCATTGATTTTACGGTAAAGTCACTTTGTAAAGGGAATGAGTAACTCTGGGCCCCACTATCACTGTATTACACGGGTATGGCCCACGTAACAAGATGAACATTGATTCAGCATTACGGATGATCGATAATGAAATAAGTAACTTGAGGGCCAAATTAAAATGCAAGCTGGCTTTGATGCTGCCAGACTCTGTGAGAGGTGACAACAGGAGAGAGGGAGGGAGAGGGGAAGGCAGAGAGCGAGAGAGAGAGAGACTACAAGCTGGTGGCCAAAGAGAGTTCCCTGTATAGAGCGAGGATGATGATGTCAGGATGTTATTAATGATCTTAATGGCAGTGATTGCCGTGGTGCCCTCAGAATAGCTAATCCTTTATGAACAAACACACTCTTAATATCTCTCATCCATTGTGAGACTGTAACCTTATAATGAAGTATTGCATAATATTGTCTATATAGTATCACTGCACAATCATACAATGTTGTCTTCCTGTAGGCTTACACAAATATTTTAGTTTGAAATCTCCAACCTCTTTTCAAACCTATCTTGAATTAAATAATTGTATAATACTAGTTTTTTTTATTTTACATTTGAACCGGTCCAAATGGGATGTAAATTGACCCAATCTGTGATCTGGCGGGTCTGTTTACTTCAAAGGAATAACTCACAACTTGTCCCATCATAGTCTCCCTGGTATGGTAAGGAATTCAAATTAATTAGAAATTTTTCTTTTTAAAAATGTATTTGTAGTCGGTTGTTTTTTTCCCCCGGACATTCCTGGCACCCTAAAAACAATCCTAAAAAACCCTTTCAGCAGGTCACTCCAGCATTCTTCTTGATTTCAATTTATATTTCTGGTATGGGTTACACAGAACGCAGTCCATAAGCTGTGCAGTTATATAATTTCCCAGCACATCCGCACTGCTCTTCCACTTTCACAGATTTGCACTTGCAGTCCGTGGAGCCAAGCCATCATCCATCCACGCACAAAGTGACACATCCTCAAGGAAACGCATCCAACTATCCAACAAAAAGGCCCATTGCGACCTGTGATCTGTTTCGCTTATGAAAGCACGACATGGTTTGTCTATTATGGAGTGTCTCGATCAAGTGGTAGCCATCGATGCCCTTTCGTGGCCCCATAGCTCGACAATGCGGCCAGACAAATATCAGTTTCCCAGCAATTTTGGCCTACTGAGTCAGACAAAGCCTCAGTCTTTCCAGCTGTTGCTGCTGCCGGTCTGAGGCCCGGAGAAGAGGCAGCTGTACCAACATGGGTGAGCGGAGCCTGCTCATCTGTGTGGTGGCCTGGACTTTGCAGGCGGTGCAGGGTAGATAGGTGGCAGGGTGATGAAGCCACGGGGGAGGGGATTCAAAATCTGGACATTAGCAGCTATGAAACTGACTCTTTCCATGATGCTACAGTGACAAGTGACGATTTGGTTGCATTACAAGGCTGTAAAAGTTAACTGTAGCATGTATCAACCATGCTGACATTGGATTGATGCCATCATTCACATAAGCAAGCCGTGATAAAAGATTCAAGTGTTCAGGCTTCAGAGAGTATTACATTACTGGAGTTGCAGGAAGTGTTTTGGCCATTCATTTGTAGCATATGAATGATGGATGGCTGTTTTCCAAGTGGTTGCACATATTAATTTTTCATTCTTAAAATGTACAGTTATCACTGTAGTCAAATGACTTGTCACTGTATAATAACCATATAAATACCATTCACAATCAGTCATTTTGTTTTAGTAAAATCATGGAAGAAAAGCCCCATTGATGATGTGGTTTGTCAAGAAGCCAGCACAACGTGAGGGTCAAAATCATTTTGATCCATCATACATCAACAAGCATTAAACAGGCAACAACAACAGGGCTGTTTAGATGAGAAATACATAGTCATATTTGAGTTAACAGTCCATATATCCATTTGTATCATAATTTTACCCCAGTGTAAACTTTCAACTCATTTGTCTCGTTTTATAATTAGCATTTCCCTATTAATTATTTACCAACTGTAGCAGAAATTCCTTCTTTGTTAATTTTAGGATTCAAATAGGATTCAGTCACCTTGGGAGAACTGCAAGGTTGTGACAGATTTGGCTTCCCATCCAGAAAAAAAAAAAAAAGGTCTCTGTGGTAAAGTTAAGCAATTATTGCAAAGAGGGAGCTGTTGGGGCAGATGGAAAAATGCGGAAATACTTCCTGGCAACATTGCTTTGTGATGAATGAGCCGCACTAACAATGGCATCATGAGAAAATACCTTCCTCCTCCCTGGCATCTCCCTCGCCTTGTATTTGACTATCTAGCACTCCATTTTCACGAGTGGCAACAGGAGCTATGAGGGCAGCTCCTGTGACGGTATGTCATGGAGGTCGGTGGGTGTGGATCTTGCTTTTATAATCAGCCCTATTGAGTGGCTCAGCATGCCAACGGACTGAGGTCAGAGGAGACTTCTCAAGCAAACACTTAAACCTCAGCAGGACAGCTTTGATAAGGATTTACCCACCTAAACATTGCACAGATTAATGAAGATGGTGCCAAGCAGCGGGTGACGCAGTGAATACCTGTGAGCGTTATGTGCCTGTGCTTTTTGTGTGTATGTATATGTGTGTGCACACCAACATACAGGCGTTGTCTTGGCACATGAAAAACCCATCATGTTATTATTAGCCCATTATGCTTAAAACACCAACTAATAGGCCTATGGGTGCAGTAGGCATTGATGATGTTCAGGATGATGGGGACAAACGTGCCACTCTGCTCATGCACAATGCATACATGTTACCAGTGCAAACAAAGGCAAGTTGGCAAAGCTGCACCTGTTTAATCAAAAACATGGAAACAAAGCCTTGGTAGCACTTCAGCAGATTGGCCAACTCAGCTTTTTTAAAGCTGCCGGATTGGCCTGCGCTGCTTCCTTTTTATTTGCATCCAACAGTAATTGTCTGTAGTTTTTTGGAAGCTCTAGGTGACAAGTGAAAAAGAGTACACGCTAGCTGTTTTTCTCAGTCTGTCGTGGGTTTTATCTTGCTTTTGGGTGTGTGTGTGTGTGGGTGTCTACAGATTGGTGCACTTCTTGCCCATTTCATCTGCTGGTCCCTCCAACACTCATCCAGAGAACGATTTCTCAGCAGCCCATCCTGTGGATCGAACACTGACACTAACATTCATGGTTCTCAGAGGGTGAATCGTGGCGATGTTGGCCACCACCTTGCCTTTTGTTGGTGACAAGGTATCTCAAAAACGAATCCCTAGATTTCCACTTGACTCGGGTTTGCATAGACTAATTGGCATGAAATGTTTTAAGCACATTCTTGCACCTGAGAGGATAAACACTTTTGATTTGAATGATTTCATGGGTTTTCCTCTAGCACCCCCCTCAGGACACTCTACATCTTTTAGCCCCACCCCTAAGACTCTAAAACTCTAAATTGTCAGCATGTTAACCAACAGTTTATGAATGAAACACTTTATACTCCAGGGAATGCCCGAAAAAAGCAAACAATCCTGACCAAACATGTCTTTTAGTCTTGTTCGGGTGTGTGCAAGCACATGCACGCGCATCCATACACACACGTGCTCACAGAAACACGTATATGTGTGTGTGTGTGCGTGCGAGTGCGTGTTAGTCTGTCTGTTGTACAACAAGCACCGGAGCAAGACTGGGCCCAGCTGTCAGGCCACCGCTGTCACAACCAATAATGATTACCCTCTCCCTGCTCCTCAATCCTTGCTTCATAACCACCAACGCAAGGGAAATCCGCCCCTTTTAGGAGAACAATGCATCCATGAGTGGGCCTCATCATTGCCCAAGCCCACTCTTATCAGCCCTCTGAGGGTCCACCAGACCCCATCGCTCTGTGTGTTTTTGTGTGTGTGGACATCTGATAATCTTTGTGTAGCTGTCAGATTTTTCCAATGAGCACCACTGGCCCGACATTCTCGCCCCAGACCCAGAATGATCCAAGCCCTTCTGGTGCTGGCAGATTATATACCAATCAATACATATGGACTGCATATTTTGCAAAGCAAAAAAAAAAGAAAAGAAGCAATCCGCTCTTCAAATGTTGCTCCCACACAGTTAAATGGAATCTTCTCGTGAAGAGTTACGTTCAACTTCTCCCTGTCTTTTTTTGTTTTTTACTATCCATGACTCAAAAGGGCACAGCGTTCAGCACACGTCAGCCTCCTCAAACCCCTACCTACTTCTCAAGCAGCCACATTAGCAGACTTAAACAATATGCACATCGCTCATCGGCATCATTTGGTGGGATTGGGTAGCCATTAGAGCATATATTAAAGAGGCCTCATAGCCTGTCAGCCTTGCCTGCACATGTCTAATGAAATGAGCACCCCAGAGCAGCAGTGGATTAGGAACACAGGCAAGAGAGTATATATTCATGTATATATACACACGATTATATATTGGAAAAGTGTCTGCATGCTATTCCCCAGGTCCCTTTAAGCCTCCTGACCGGCAAAGCATTCAGGCCCCGTGTGGGAAGGCGGAAGAGGAAAATCACTAATGCTCTTAGCATCAAACAATAAATCCTGAAGTTATTTGCCACCATGTTTAATTAAATATTTGGAGAAGAAAACCCTGTGATTGATTTGCCTTCTGCATTGATCCAACATTGATTGTGCTCCGTTTTGTTGCCCCAGCTTGGTTAATGCTAAATGGTGGCTGGGTCGCTGGAATAAATTGTTAGCAACCACCAGAGCAGAA
>JAVQJF010118000.1:12500-54838 GCA_036023855.1 Gadopsis marmoratus
CCAAAGACAGACCATCTTCCCCACACATTCAGGACGCGCATGAAGTAAGTCCTCAGCAGTCACATAGACAAAGACCAGTGTGAGCAACAAGGGGAAATCAGAGTTCCTGAGCTCCTGAGCGCCGGTGAGTTCCCAACACACCCACGCTCTCCTCCCTGCCTGGTTGTGGGTCCTTGAATTAAACATCAAAGCACACAGGAGCGTAGGGCCCAACTGCCATAAATAACGCTTGAGGATGGGAGGGGAGGATGTTCAGATGGGAAGAGAGCAGGTCACCCAAACGCTCATACACACACTGTCAAAGCAGATTCATTTGTTCACAAAATGGGTGATGTTATGTGAGGTTATTGATTTCCGCATGCCATCTGTCTTCTCCGAGGCTTTGGCAAGCGGACTCTGGCACTACCAGCCTCAGGTTTCCACTTATTAGTCTGCACAGCGCAGGTGGACAGAAGGGAGGTGTGCGGCAGGTATTGGACTGGTATTGGAAATGGGTGATGGCTTATGTGACACCTACTCAGACACAATGATTTCTGGCGTGAGCAAAAGTCATTGATGAATATTATTTGGGGTTCTTTAAAGGCATTCATGTCAGGCTGACCTAGAATCACACAACCCCTAAAATATACATTCAGATTGTATTGACTGTTCTTGTATTGACTGTGATTGAGTTTTAGAAGACAAAAATGATCTGTTTTTGTTCTGTTCTATTTTCAGATATCTAGCAGAGCACATCTGCCATATATGGTTATTTAAGCCAAATCCTTTATATGTCCACCTTTGGACATGTACAATAAAGAGCAACACTGTGAGTCGTGATCAAAAAGGCATACTTTTGGGTGAAAGTCCACGCTGAAGGTGGTGATTAACATCTCATTTGTCACAAACACCTGCATACACAAGTTCAGGCCCACCCTCGATCTCCTCCTCTCACTAACTAGTCTTGAAGTCACAGTGTACCTCCATGTTGAGCTACGGAGTGTGGAGGGCAGGCCTTCAAACATGGGGCCCAGCTGCTGCTGTGTATTTCTGTCAGCCAACGCACACACACATTGGCATCCCTTGGTGTTTGCTTTTGTGGAGGGCACATGTTACTGAGTAAATTATCATAGCGATGGTAAACAGTGTTTTTATGAGGGAATGTAGCTTGGTTGTTATATTTGAAGTCTGTGCTTTGTATACTGCTGTGCTATTAGGACAGATTGAGGATGTTTGCGCCTGGTGTCTGCACTCCGCCCATGTGGGGTACACACACCTACACACACGCGCTCACAGTGACAGGCTTAGTTGTAGTTTTGAGTCTTAAACTGCTCTTTTGTTGTTTTCATCATAAGAAGAAAAAAAAAAGGAAAAACATCACAGCCTAAGGAGTACGTGTCAGTGTCACACGCATGTCAGTCTCGGGGTAAGTGCAGAGGAACAGCAACAGCAGGGGAGGAAAGACTGAACTCCGAAGCATAGACGAGGAACACCGTGCACTGTGAGCAATATACGTTGTGTGCTTCAACAGAACTGCAGTCAACGGAGAGACTTGTTTAAATGCATGCTGATTGGGTTGGCAGACATGAACATGATGTCTGGTAATTGCTTTACATTTTCAGCAGCTGAGTCACGATACAGCTTGATAACAAGGTAATCAGATGATGATAGAGTCAAACAGATGGATGGCTAGGAGATAAAGGACTGGTGCTTTGAGGTCTTCACTTTTCCATTAAAGTCATTTGAAGCATGGATGAAAGGTCTCATTAATTCTGCCGACTCTCTTAAGGCCCATTTGGGCGCCACCTTGGTAACACCCCCCCCTCCAGACAGTGAGTTTGTGACTAACAACACAGGTATCTCTTTGAGAGGGCAGTCTAGATGAAGGAATGTTTTTTGTTTTTTTGCTTATGGAGTCTTATTTTCCAAATCTCAGATACAATTCTGGGGTACAACAGTATTGCACATTTTTCATTGCCATGGCATTAACTGCAAGCACTCAATCATACGTGCTGTCCAGAGGAGGCGGATGATATAGAAATATCAATAACACAATAGTGGAATGTCATATTGTTAAAATCTCATTCCTTAAAGACAATTTGGCACGGGAACTGTTGCCCTTGTTTGTGTGATTAAGCGGTTGGTGCGTTGATTGTCAAGTCACTGCAGTCATCTTAGCGTTTTAGATTTGCCCATTCTAAACTGATAGAGCGCTCCATCTCCTCTATGAATAGAGGAAATGGAGGAAAGGAGGGAATAATGATGATGACATTCTTCCTACTTTTTTTTTTTTTTTTTTGGAGCCCCAATTACCCAGTAATGCGTGAGAGAACCAGAAAAATGGACAGTCGTTGTGTGTGGGGGCACTTCCACAATGGCAAAATCATTCTTTCTTGGCCTCCCATTCTTTGGATGAGAATAATCATGGTTTGTCCCAAACACCTGCGCTTCGGTTGCCCTGACCTGCCGCCCAAATGAGTGCAATTAATGACAATTACCCTCCAGGTGTCACAACATAGACATGTACTGATAGGGACCTATCTGGAGGGAGCACGCGCTTGTCCTCCAAGTAAATATGTAATGATAACAGCTGTAACACAGTGGGGTGGAGGGGGGGCGCAGTTGCCACCAATGCAATCTATTTGTATTTGCCTCAGCACCATATTAACCAGTGCAGACAAACCAGAATGGATAGACTTGGATTTTCCCCACGGGACAAAGGGGAGTTGACTGGAGGTGTTCCTGATCAGAACAACATCAAGGCAGATGTGGTCCATGTGGTGCATTGTGACATAAAGGATATAATATGTTATAGTGTTCTTATTTTTCTAGTTTTGCCCACCATTCCTGTTGGTAATAACATCACTGTACTCACCAATTGCTGGGAGCCAAACCCCAGGTGTGCCAACCTTAATGAAAGCAAAAACAAAAGCTAAAATGATTTCCAAAACTTGTTGTTGTTAACATCCTTACAGAATACAGACTGACTGCCAGATTCAGCTTTCACTTAACGTACTTGGTGTAGTTTCCTGTACAAAGAGTGATTATTATCACATATCGTGACTAACATTTTGTATATGCTCAGTTTTAGTATTACCTCCAATAACATAGATTTTTGATTGATCTGACTTAAGAGTCATTCTTTGCATTTTGGAGTTGTTCGCCAGAGTTGAAATTAACTATAATAATCCTTTCACAACCATGTAGAAAGTTGTATTAATGGATCAATGGATGTTTAGAATTTGACAAAGAAAAATAAAAGCAGTGAAGGTGTTGAAACATTTACACCTGTATGTAGGACTGTAGAAACAATCTTTGAATACTCTGGAATCAAACATGGGCCTGTTACTGTGTGTGTATTCTGTAAATGGAAGCTGCCGTATAAGCTCAGGCTTTGAGCCAATTTCCCTATGTGAAGAGAGATTTCTCAGGTGCAGGAGTCAACTTTAACCCCCCTCCTCCTGTGGGTTCACCGTCCTTTCCCTCTGAACCAGCATTAGCATAAAGGCATTAAAATGTGAATAGGAATTAATTTGGACTTTCCCCTCCATAGGAATTAATGGAAGTTTGTTCTGCCAGCACCCCTCAGACGGTTTGCGCTCCTCCACAGTCCATAAATATTAATATTAATACGGCATCGCATTTAAAGGTAGCGCTTGGCTGAAGCCATATACAGAATATTATTAGAGATCACGATACGTTTCTCATGAGAAGTACAGCTGAGTGAATGAATTGCCTTGCCGTTGTGATCTGTAAAATCCAATCTTCATACAGCACAAAAAGTTATTTTCAGAGAGACGGAAGATTAGCAAGGCCGAATGGCTGCTGTCTAAAGCCATTAGGCAGGTGGGGATTTTTCTTTCTACGCTGAGTTGAGAGAGAAGGGCCCACATCTTCTCCTCTATCAAGGTACTGATTCACAGTCACACCACTGTAGCGCTATTATCATGCCCGAGCAGATCATCTCGGCAGATAACTATTATCACCGTCTCACCGCATCGCTCCAGTCTACTCACCCACATAATACAGACCACAGAAGTTTTTGACACTCTTCCAAATCACTATATTTGCCTTCTTTCTTTTCTTGCATGGTCTTTGTCACTTTCCTATGTGTGCTGTGTGTGGTTGTGTCACACATCTTCAATAATACTGAGGTTACTGCAAAGCTGGGGCACCCAAACCTGAGTTTTTATAATGCACATTATGGAATGGGTAATTTTTTAATATGCAGTAGTCCTAGCACATAATTTCAGCCGCGTTTGTTCATTTCTTTCTCTGCCTGGCTGATAGTTGCATCAGTTTGTCAATATGCTACTGTTATTGTTTTGGTCCAACCTCTGTTGAGCTGTCTGAAACAAAGAGGGGTGGTTGCATCAAAAATATTCAGCAGGTCCTCTCCTCTCCTCTGTGTTCCTGCGTGAGGAGTGCTGATCCTGACAGGTTACAGTGGGCAAGGTGAGACACGTTAGCGCTGAGCCCAGTGAAGGAGGGAGGATAGAGCTGGCTTCAAAGTCCCAGTGTGTGGGTGAAAGCTGCACGCTGCCACCCCGGCAAGCTCAGTCAACAGCACCCGCCTTTAATCTTTGCTCTGTAATCTTTATACTCCTCTCGCATTTAGTCAATACACTCTCACTTTGTTCTCGGAGGAAGTGTGAGGAAGGGTGTGAGGCTGAGAATGTATAATGCAAAAGAAAAGAAAAGCAAAACACAATACACAAATCAATTACCAAGGGTAAAGTGGGCACGGCCTGTTTGACGTAAGGTCAATACTATTTACATGCTGAATGATAATAGGCCCAAGCATGTTTCTTTTAAATGCTAAGCGTTGTGACATGGTGATAATTCTGTTGACAAGAGCACAATGAAAGTACTTACAAGATTACACAGACAGAGCCATGAGGACATTGTGTACAGAACTGAGCAGCCAACTCAAAATTTAAAGGAACAAACGACAATATCAAAATTACTCTATCAGCGCACAGTAAATGCACATGGAATGTTCCTTCGTATAATTGTGCTTAGAAATTAAATTGTGTAACAACCATCATACAATAGCTGATAATAATGCAAACCCAGGAATAACGTCAGTGAACTACTTTATTCCCTATTGCCAACCTGTGTTGTGAAGGCGGGCATGTTGCGGTAAGCTCTGCGAGCTGGGGTTACATTTGTGCATCAGGTCATTCCTGTAGCAGGCTGGTCCGGGTTGGCCCACTCCCCTCTGAGAGCCCTCTCATCAAGCCAGCCTCTCCTCTGCCGCCCTCTTCCCCACAATCCCCATAAACTCTCATAATTGCCACATTAAACTTGAGTTTATTATTTTTCTCTAGGTGCAGGTGTGCAGATGATATGAGCCCCAGGTTGCATTTACATACAAATTGAAGGTTTTTATTAATCAGGCAGGCAGCAGGAATCAAACGGCAACACTCCATCAGCCCTTTAAATACATTTGGTGACATTTTTACCCGGCATTAGCATGATAGGGCAAGCGGAGTATAATGTACCAATGATTGCTTTTCCATTGAAAGCACAAACGGTTTCATTTTTCCTGTCATCTCAAATAAGTGTTAAAGAGGGTTTGGAGGCTATTGTGCGAGTGCCGTATGCTGGGGACTTGGGACCGCTGATGGCCATATTAAATAACCATTAGCGCCTGAGCTTAGATCATTGTGGCATCCGCCTCCTCTGAATTTATCCTGTGATTTCAAATGAAGGCAAGCTGTGCCAGCTTTCATAAAGTGCTCCAGCCCTCTCCATTTTTCCTCAAACTAAATGCATTACAACGGTAATTTTGTGACTGTTAAGATAACTAGCGTTAACAAGCACTTAATTAAAATGTACAATAAATAGCCGTCTGCAGCCTTATCTCCCCTCCAGAGCGACGCTGGTAGGAGGCTCCAATGCTCAGGCCGGCTGTTCCCCAGCTCGTTTGCAGATTAATTGCTTTTCTGTCTGGCGAAGCCTGCCTCTTCTGCAGCCAGATCGTAAATAGCCAGATAGGGAGTTTATCAATCAGGGCTCTCTACCTCACTGATCTCCCCCACACAGCCCTGTCTGTCTGACTGTCTGTCTGTATGTACACCCCCTGCTACCAAACAGATTCTCCATAAATAAACTTCCAGGCTCTTCTGTTACACTAAACCTTCAATTAGTGGATGGCTTTTATGTTCAGTGTGGTTGCAAGTGCATATTTGTTCGTGTGTACAGTCTCTTTATATGTTGCAGTTTTTACTTTTTGTGCATAGACAAGTGATTAAGCACATACCATAGCACGGGAATCAGCATTAGCAATGAAACGAATGGAACTTTGTTGATACAGCACTTATGTTTTTGTAACCTTTACTGACACCATATTTATGTCTGTCTGTCTACAAGCCTATGCCTCCTTTACAGCCGTGCATTTTGTGCCCGTTTATGTGTATACCGGGCACGCACAAATGGGCCTTGAGTGTATGGCGGGGGTTAATCAAACACAAGCGGCACATAAAAGTATCCAGGGGTTGTGTGAGACAGGACAGAAGCGAACAGAGAGTATTTACAGTAATAAAAGTTAACAGCGGTCAGCCCCTTGGAATCACATTACTCCTCAGACATGTGGCTGCAGCTCTCTCCTCACAGCTTTATGGACTCAGGTCCCCGGTAAGCAACCTGCAAATCCCCTTGTTTTTCAAAGGGAAGAAAAGAAAACACGTAAAAGCAAACTTGCCTGCTCATAGCCTTCCGCCCCCCACCCCCTCCCACACTGAACCTCCCTCTCCTCTGCCGGTGTCCCACCCTTAACCTCTGGATGATAAATCTGCCCACAGAAGCTGTGAGGGGGAAGATCCCCATGCTGGAAGACCCCCATGTGTCCTTCATGATACATCCTGTTTGTGTAGTCAGGGCTTCAGCCAGTGATCTTTACACTCATAATTCACAGAACGACAACACTTGCTCCCTTGCTATTTTTTTTTTGTATGTCTATATTTTACTATTGTGAAGGTTAATTCTGGCCACAAGCAAAGCATTTCTTTTATACCTGCTAATATTTCCATTAAACTAAACAGAATTTGGGAAAAATACTACAGACTAAATACTCCACACTCAGCACATAGAAACACTTTCACTATTGCAACTAGCTGCAAAGCTTTGATTACCATATGTATTTGCTGTTGTCTATTTGGAGAGTTTGATTTTACACTTATCCTGACATCAGGCCGCTGTAAATTAGTAAAGTTATTTAAAAGTATGCTTTTACTATGCAACTCAAGTCTGTTGAATAAACACCGGTTTTCCAGGCAGGTTTAAACAAACATGTCAGTGTGCTTGTCACGTAGCCTTCCCACAATGGCAAGGATAATTGTTGTGTTTCCACTGTTTCTCTTCAATCTTGACTGACTGTAGGAAATTGGAAATGATGATTGTGTAGTGACTGAAACTCTGTTTTGACAATGTAACACCCTGTCATGGGCCTGTGGGGGCTTTCAGGGCTCTCTGTTCACATTTTACTGTGTGCAGAGACTGTCAAATCTGGGAGAGCCAGAGAGTTATGCTAACAGTTGAATTAGTAGCCACGCAAATGTTCCTGCTGTATCCCGGTGGTACCCTGTTAAGGAAAAGTGTGGACATTCGTGGTGGTCTGAAGGCCTGTGGGGCTTTCTGGCAGGCACATTAGGAGAGCAGTTATTTGACAGTGATGCTACAGTTATCAGGCCCACTTTAGCCAGAGTGATTTATAATGTGAGAACATGATGAATGTAGTTCTAAGCAAGGTAGGGGGTGGGCGAGAGCTGGCTGAAAGTTGGGGAAGGGAGTATAAGGATCTGTCAGTTTTGTCCTGTGGGATGGAAGAGTCCCAACAGGGAGATAGAAAAGGAGGACAACATGGAAGCTGTGATCAGAGAGCAGGGCATCCTGCGCCCTCCACCTTGCCTGTCGTAAATCAGCGTGCACAGGCTTCTCTGACGTCTGGCCCACGCTCCTGTCTGTCTTAACTTCTGTCTCCCAAGTTCTGCTAATATCTGAAACTTTATCGTGTTTATTCTGATAATGTATCTGTATTTGTTCCCATTGTTTTGCTGTAACGCACACTCTAAATACGTCTTCCCTGACCCGATTTCAACTTTATCAACATGTTTCACTATTCATTTCCGAGCAGCTGGGATACAGTATCTTCTGCCTTGGTTGGCCTGTTCCATCCCTGCGTATCGTGACCCTCTGTTGTGTCAGCCACAGCAGATACAATCAATACATATATCAACAGTGGCCTAAGTGGGTCAACAAAGGAAGATAACACATCTTTCAGGGACTTGCAGTGGCCACAGAAGAGTTTAAGGAAAACAAAGGGCTATTGTAATAGATTTTTCACAGGTTTTTTCTTGTTATTGTTTAGACCTTGGAGAGGAAATTAAGTTATGAATGGAAGTTGCCTTTCTATATACACAGACAACCACACACGGACTCACACATCCATATTTGCCGTGACTCAGAGTGAGTCACCTGTCACTTTGCAGGTGCTGGTTATGCATGATTTGTGTGGTCAGGCTCCTGTATAAATCCCCACGGTCTCCAGCAACAGTAATTTAACACAGCGTATATTTTCCATAAATAATTTGCTGCTCATTGATTTCCAATGTGGGAGGAGAAGTATGCCGGATCCATCTCAAGGGGCTGTGGATGTATCTGGTGCTCACTTTTGTGGTCAAAGTTGTGACAGCTAGAGCCTATATGTTGTGATCAAAAGATCCAAATTTATTGTCCTTTGGAGGCCCACTTGTTGGGAATTGGGACATCATACACAGTTTGGTGTACATCGGGGCCCACATTTGTGTTTGTTTGGGTGATATTTTTTGTGCTTAGGGATAGAATTTGGACACTTTAGCAGGATACAATAAAAAAAAGCTTTAAAACACACCATGTGAAGTTGCTTTTGGTATGTTTGGGTTTCAGAAACACATGTGATGTGAGACAGACTGACACCCAGTTCTGTCCAGGATACGCAAACATTACCGACTCAGGGTAGCTCCAGACTTCAATGATACTGACTTCATTATTAAAAATGATTTGTCAAAGAAATTTAGAAAAATTGAATTTGAATGAATGTCTCATTTTTCATCATTCTTCTTGCTTGTGCCGGTGAAGCTGGCGTGAAGTGCAAAGAAACGCTGTGATGTGGAGATGTCTTCCAAGGGAGACTGTTCAAACTCTATCTCTGTATTTAAATGATTCATCGTGCCTAGAGAGGGCTCTATGATGGAAGTCTTCTCAACCCACCTCTGACTGCGGTCGTTAGGATCATCTCTAAAACACTTTTGCCTTCCGACGTGGTTGGACACACGCATCCTACAAACTAGGTCTTTTTGAGAATAGCACACCTTTATTCTCCTTTTTTCATCACCCTTCTTTCTCACTTTTCAGATTCAGAAATGGTAACCAACACAATGTCACTATCACTATTTCTTGACATTTTTATATTTAGATGTTTGTTTTGATTTTTTTTTTTCATAATCTTTGTTATGTATTCTTTATCAATTTTGTAATCACTACATAGTTTCCCAAACAGGACATTATTCAGTCAAACCCTTAAAAGCTGCTCCACCCTGACTGGACTGGCGAGACTCGTGGAACTAGATGGGTGGTGGTGGGGGGCTATAAGTCTACCACTGTTGTTAGGTGATTTTGTGTGGCCATTTCGTTGTAGTGTCACCTATGACTGATCAAGTTGTTGATTGGGGTGTTTGCTGGCAGCTCAGAGAGGGAAGGCAGGAATTGATGAGGTTTAATTGGTCTGTCTCCTGTCAGCTATCATTAGATCCTCATTTAACACTATCTGATGGTGTGAGTCTATTGCACCTACAGGGGCATGAGTGTGTGTGTGTGTGTGTGTGTATGTGTGTGTGGGTTGTGATATTGAATCCAAGCGTTACCTCCGTTCACCTTGGGGTGTGGTGGTGATTCATTTGTGATCAATGGGGTGAAATCCCACCAGAGCAACACACACTCATTTCACCCTTTTACCACTAAGGACCCGTGTTCAACCTGTATTTCCCAACACACGGCTTGCGTGGGACACTTTTGTATGGAACACAAAACTTCTTTATGTTAGGCCTGTATAGTATAACATGTCATAACATGTCCTGCCCCCACCCCCCCCACTGTTGGATTAATCTTTAATCAGTAATGTTGCAAATATTATTGTTCTAAACAAACATGTAATGAAACTTTAACATTTAAAATTCTTAACATAGAAATCCAGGTGTTTAATTTAAACATTTCTAAGTGTTGACTGTACTAAAACTCCATATGGGAGCAATGTTTTCTTCTGTGTGAGAAGAGTATTAAAACTCCCAGAAGAGGAGATCGCCTTTCAAAAAAGATCCACTCACGGGGTTGTTTTACCTCTTGGCTAAAGTCTATTATGATTGCAAAAGAGTTGAAAAAAAGTTGATGAGTGCTTGAAAGATCATGTTCTTTCCTGTCTGCTTTGAAAATAGTTCTGTCAGTTGTTTGAGCACATTACACATTCAGTACGACTGAGCGCATAATTACAATAATTAATGATTATCATCATTGCCATCTTTATCTCGCGTCATTGTTATATGACAAACATACTGTCAAAACCGCTTGGTAACGATGATGCCATGTTGTTAGCACAAATTAGCATGTGCGGACACCCATACCTCCCATCATGCTTTGCCCTATGAGTGACAGCTGTTAAGACGCCATCGACATGGTAGTGAGAATTGGTGTGGACGTGACGGCGAGTTGTGGAATTCTCTGCTGCTGCTCGCTGATAGCCCTCCGAGGGCTTGGGTGTTACTCCAGTGACGGCCTGAGAGCCATTAATTTTAGCCTCTGGAGTGGCTGTCGTAACAAGATCCCCCCCACCCCCTTCCTCAGAGCAAGGCTCCTAAATATACATTTATTTTCAGAGGGAGTCCCCCTTGTCAGGATATGATGGATGTCACTAATCAGATGGCGTGCTAGTGTATGTCCACAGTCAGGCCCCTCTACATTGGTTGAGTGGCTGGTGTAAATCTCCACAAGGGCGCTTTGTTGAGGTCTTGTCTTTGGTAAGGATCTCAGAGATATGATACCCTGTGCTGTTGCTGTCTGAGTGGATCTATCTTAAGACTCCACATGGAGGTCTGGCATTCAACTAAGTCTCTGTGGGTTTGGGGGCAGGCAGCAGGAGGGCTGCCTGTGGCCTACAGTTACTCTGAGAATCACTCACCATGTGCCCCCTCATCTATTCTTGCCTCTGGATGGCGTAGACCCACGCACTAGATAAGCAGTCCTCTCACTTGGCTTTGACGCTTGGTGCAAAAATTTCCCTCGTCATTTAGTTGCCGAGCTTGGATGGTGACTGTGGCTAGCAATCATTACAATATCTCCAGATATGGTATCTATTACCAGGACAAACGGGGTGTATCTACCTCTTTGTGGATGTACTGTATGTGTGTATGTACGTAAATGTGTTTCCGTGTGTTGCCCACAAGCATGAGGTACACATACATATAGAGAGCTTTCTGGTCCCTGCCTTTCTAAAACACAGATCCCCTCTGACAGGCTGCTTCCTCCTGTGACTGGGTGCTGGGTGCTGGATGGTGGGTGGGTGAGGGGATAAGCAGGGCTGTTGCTCACAGGCTCTGTGGGGGTAGATCCTGGCAGCTCCTGGGGCACGGCAGATGGTTGAGGGGCAGGATGGGGCTTCGTGGCCTGGCTCTCTTTGACCTGCAGTGGGGGAGAAGAAGAAAATTGACTGCTGGGAAACCACGCACGGACTTCTTCTTCATCTCTTTCCCTCCATTGCGCCATCCTCTAAAGACTCACATAGACACCATGCATTGCGAGGCAGATAAAGCCAGTAAGGGAAAGACGTAGACCTGCGATACTGTTGGTGCTGAAATGACTCAAATGGATTGCTATGATAATAGCTTCAATTAGCATGTTTCACACTTTCACTTTCATTTCGTTAACAATACAGAAACAATGTAACAGCGCTGTTCTAGGCCAAGACGCCATTTTCACCTCCTATCTATGGGACTAAACCTCCCTCTCCTCCAGGTCTGTTGTGAGATGCAGCATTAAAGCCTTAGATGGAGGGAGGAGGAAAGAATGGAGGAGGGGGTAGGTGGTGTTGTTTAAGTGAAGAGCGTGGCATGTCCTGGAGGATCTAATAAGCAGGTTGAAGCCTGATAAGGATAAGCTGTCCCTCTGGCTCTAGGGAGCCTTGTTCCCCCCCTTCTCTCCCCCCCTTCCCCTCAGACTTTTCAAGATGTACGTCTCTGAAAACAAAGAGCACAAAGATTAATCAAAACAGAGAAACAGATGGAGTGAAGGAAAGATGGACACAGAGAATGGGAGAAAGGAGAAAAAGAGAAAGTGGAAAGATGGAGTGAAAAGGCAGCAGTGGAGGAGGAGGAGTAAAGATGAAGGACTGTATGAGGAGAAGGCATGAGAGGACGGTGGGTAGGGAAGTGGTGACGAGGGGAGGAAAGAGACAGAAGACAGAGGATTTCGCGGGAAGTGAGGAAGGTGCAAATCCAAAAAAAGAAGTGAAGCGAAACGGCGAAGTAGGTGAAAAGAGAGGGGAGGTGGATAGAGAGGAGAGGAGAGATGAGAAGAGGACGAGAGGAAGTTGAGAGGACACAGAGCTTATAAATGGGCTGAAAGGGACCTGCTGGTGTGTCAGAGCGTTAGATCCCACCCCCTCCCCTGGGGAGGAAGGAGAGAAAGGAGAGAGGAGAGACATTGACCTTGCATTATTTATGCTTGGCGCTATTGGCCCAGGCAGACGCTGCTCCCCATTGTGTCTTCATAATGAGGAACCGCTATGAAGCTAAGGAAGAGGAAACACAAGTGGGAGGGCAGTCCGTGTGTTGTTAGCACGGAGTCGGTGTGTGCATGCTTTGGAGGTTGGAGGTCACTACAGTGTAGCACGCAGACAGTTTAGCGGACAAGGATCAGGCGCACAAGAAAACCTCCCTGTATGTAGTGGGCAGGTAAAACACACACACACACACACACATAAGGACCTGTGTGTTCTGTGCTGTGACACAGGCCTGGATCTGTAAGGTGTTTAAAGTGTGAGTGAATATGAGGGGAAGGGGAGAGCAGAGAGGGCCAGCTGTTATTTCCTGAGCTCCACCCTCATTTTCTTATAGCAGCCGTAAGCCAACCAATGTGATGAAAGGACCGCGTGCGTCTGTATTTTATGCCCTCTGTGGTCCACTGTCCTGATCTGAGGCCGACTGTTCAGTTAATACAAGGTTTCCAAAGAAACACAACGAAGCCCTGCACACTCAGTCACCTCTGCACCCCTGCAATGCATCAACGTGTCGGTGTTTTGACCCCTCTGAACTACGTTTTGTTCTTTGGATACAATGCATACGTTAAAGGGTGAGTTCACTCAAATCACATGCAGATATTCTCTCATTTAACTCTGCAGAGAGTTTGTAGGTTTCATTTGTTCAGATGTGTGACCAGAGATATCATTCTGTCTGTGAGATTTCTGTCTGCCTCCAATCTTTTACAATGAAGGTGATAGTATCTCTTTTCGGCAACAGAACAAACACTTCTGTACTCCAAATAATCCCCAGACCTCAATGTGACCACTGTCATTGTTATTGTGAACGAAAACAACATATAACAATATTTACTCAATTTCCACTTACTAGCTTTTTCCTGGGCTTTAAACTAAATGTCATGGTCTTTCTCAGAGCTCTGGAAAAAAGTGGACCTTGAGTTAAGAATTTTATCTTTTTGCCAATAATTGAATAGTATATAACGTTTTAAACACCCCAAACAAAACTACTTCCGGTTCCATTGTGGAGTCCTAAATTTCAAAGACCCCAAAATGTATCTGCTGGGCTATACCACCCAAAAAATATGTTTTTCATAATTGACATAACTTTTGTTCAAACACTGTATACTATCTGTACACATCATTAAAACTTCTTGAAGATACAAAAATACAACACTCAGAGTATTAGGTATTAAGCAGGCAGGGAGCTTAGAATTCAACCGTCTCAGGGACCTGTAACAAATATGATCCTCTGGCCCCGTTAAAATCCTAAATGGCACAGCGCTCAGCTCCTCCCACCTACCTTTCACCCCCGCTGCACGTTTGTATGATAGTACTGTCAGTTTCATATTTAATTACATACAGCTCGACATACATAGTCCTTACCCTGTCATTACCCCGTCTGGGTCCACCCACTCATCACAGACCCGCATCCACACACCCCTGAGAGCTGAGAGCAGCCTGCCTCCTGATGACTGGTTATAATAGTGGCTGTAGTCTATGTGTAAGTGTGTTTGTGTGTGTGTGCAAGTGTGTCCCCTCTTTCTGTTTCTCTCTGTGCCTGGGATGTGGAGATTTGTATGGCGTGTTAGTCACACCCTGTGTTATCAGCATCGCTGTGAAGAGTATAAGCATAGCCTGAGGGGACTGGGGGTAGTGTCACAGATGGTACAGTGTCAGGGTCCCTGTGTGTGTTTTATAGGATGGTGAGCAGCTCGTATCCCCTGTCTCCCAAGTCCTGTCACCGTGGGCTGCCAAGGTGCCATCTTTCCTCACCCAGGGTAAAGGCCGAGCCCATGTCACTTCGTAGCTAGTGACCCATGTCGCAGCTTCTTTTTTTTTTACCAGCCCGCAGAATATGGCTATCGATGCGTCTCAGGATCCCTGACCTAATCCTGTTATCCTTTTCCTTCAACAACCTGATAGGGACAAGGGGGCGGGTTCCCAAAAGTCGGCAGCCAAGAGAGCCGTGCAGAACCTGCCCCTATTGCAGTGAAAGCGGGCTTAGCTGAAACACAATAGGTGTGTAATTTCAGGTTTTTGTTAAGCCAAAATCCAATCACATACATGACTGCAAGATCACAGAGAAACACAACAGGAGAAGGGGGCCTTGGGAGGTGTAGGTGTCTCTACCTCACGCAAACAATCTCCGCGCAACTGAGACGCCAATGATGACAGCCTGCTGCCTAACCAAGCCTCAGCAGAGAGATTAGCCTGGCTCTCTGTCCTAGATCTCCACAGCGTAGGGATGGGCTGACACCGGACTCCTCCCTAACCTGGCATTTTATGGATCAGACTGAAAAGCAAAGGATATCCCTGGCCCTTAACTGATAGCCCTATACTTCATATGCAAATAGAATACATAGACAACTAGAAATATCAGGAAATGATGTTTTCCAGGAGGTTGAGTAGCACATACCAGGCAAGAGTAGTCTCAGCTTTTCCATATAATCTTGTCTTTTCGTCACCCTACCCTAACTATTATGCTAAATTAATTCCAGATGAAAGGCCACGATTTTAATCTCACCATATTCGTCTCATAAATGCTTGCATAAGAACTTAAAGTGAATAGTATAAAGCCTATTGTCTTCTCCTGAGACTGACCCGAGCACAACTGAAGATTTGTGATATTTCGCAGTTTTGTTTTTGCTTCTTGTTTTTGCAGATGATAAATGAAATTAATACATGCGTTTAATATTTGAAACGCCGAGATGAATAATGTATGACTCCACGGCAGATTAAAAGTAAAGCAAAAGAAAAAAAAATTAAGTAATCACGAGTACACAAATTCAGGACAAGCGAAAATGAATTTTTTACTGCTCCGGCCCATTGGTCTCTCTGTTCTAGTTGTGTGTTGGGAGCTGGTGAATTAATTGTGTGTATCTTGACCTCATTCCACCAAATGCAGCCTGAGAGTTTTCCTTTGAAGCTGATTTATAGCAAAAACAACCCTAACCCTAAGCCTAATGCATCTACTCAGGACATCTAATGAACGCAATACCTTAATACCAAGTAATGCTAATCCATGCTTGCTCACAACAGACAGACATGATCATTACCATCATCATAATTATTATTCATGTAAGGCAATTACTGTTGCTGGTACCTCTATTCTGACAACTTCATTAGCGTGGCAGCAATTGGGCAGATTCAAAAAGTAGCAGGGAGGGCTTAACCAACTCAGATATACAGTATATATTTGATAAATGTGTTGCATCACATGAAGACATATAGTTTTTTTTTTTAACCTCAATAACCTGGACAACTCTGCTGCAACCATGAAAATGTACATCTTCCCAAAGAGTTTTTAAAAATGTTGGGTTTTGAAGGCACAGTGACTTTTTTCCAGCATAATAAAGACGATTAAAGGGGGCATTTAACTAATAAACTTGTGCCATAATACTCTCAACTATACAGCCCTTACTTAGCAACTCTGCTCTGACCACATAATCTTAAAATTTTAAGTAAGGCAAAAAAACACTAAAAACAAACGATCCCCTATAGCTTTAAATGTCTATCACAGTTGCCTTTCATTAAAAGCATTTTCAAAGAGGTATATTTAACAGAGCAGCGTGCTTGACTCAAGATTCTTATGTTGGACTGAAAATTCATTCATATTCAAGAAAAAAAAAGCTATCAAGTGTATTTATCCATAGGAGCAAATAATGTGGACTGGCTGGCTAAATCCCTTGAAATGTCTAGCCAGCCCTGGCACTGGTTGAAGTCTCCCAGTCAAAATAAGAAGTGAACTAAAAGCAGGATAAACAAACCCAACCAACCTGTTTTCACTTAGGATACATATTTGTGGCCATTTACTCTGATTTTCGGCACATGGAAAAGTCTCTGAACTTGAAACTTTTACAACAAAGCGCTCTCGAGTGTACGAGGAATAAAACACGAGAGCGCCCAGTATTCTAACGGCAAAAAGAAGATTTCATGCAATTTTGTTTCTATACAACACAGACAAAACGCACTTGACCACATATTAATAGATTTCCTCAGCTAAAGGACACATGGAACCTATATCATTCTTATAAATACTCTCCGGGCTTGTTCCTATTCATGCTGACCGATAAAATATCGTGATGGCTCCAGCTTTTAAAAGCACACACTGTGTGTGGAATATCTAATATGAAAAATGTGATGATGATGTATATTCAGAAAGGATATATGACTGAACAGTAAAGGTAATAGGAAGAGCTTTACTTTGAAATGGTAATGGGTAATATAAGTATTGCAAAAATGGTAGTGATTACTGAACTGCATGGTATAGAGAATATCGTTGCTTTGCCCACCAATCACACTGAAGGGGGAAATCTCTCATCGTCATGCCAACACTCATATGAGCTCTTGATCTGCTATAGATGAAATCGAAAGACAGCTTGCGAAGAAGGGATTGTGTGTTGTGTAATTGTAAATGATTACTGTCTTAAAACCACCAGGCACTCTCTCTCTCTTTCTCTCAGCATCAGCAGCTGGTTGAAATTCTTTTATAGTTTCCGAGGCCAGAAAATGAGCCTAATTCCACCAAATGGTGAGCAAAAGAGAAAAAAAGCCACCCATTACAGATATTTCCATCCAGAGAAATGAAATATTAAACATGTTCATTATACCCTTAATTTGCAGTTATTTCTCATTGCACACAGCCATTTTCCCATTTTCCCAGCTCTCTTATTGGCACGGTGCTCAGGGCCTGGAGAAATCTCTCTTTTATTTTTTAAATCCATGCATGGGGGCTGAGCCAGGCGAATCATCTCACGTCTGCTAGCCCACTCCCTAATTCTGATTGGCAGCTTGATAGACACTCAACGGATGGAGAGGGTGATAATGCCTGTGACAAAGAAAAATATCTCCTCCCCGTTATGTTTTTATTGGTAATGGGGAATATGGAGTTCACACACAATAAAAGTAGCCTTAATAATTGGAAGTGGCAATGGGCTGTGTCCGCGAGTCTGTAGGGCTGTCAGCACAGCGACATAAATTTCTTTGACATGTTTTTGTCTGGCTAAAACTTTAATGTAGTGGGTATGACCAATCGGATGCAAATGTTGTTTTCATCCCTCGCCGATGAGATGACCTCTGTCATTTCCCCGGGGAAATCAAGCTTTTAAAAGTATTTGATAGCTGTAACTCCGCACACGCACACACAGACAGACACACACACACACACATACTCACGGTGCAGCTTGACGAACAATGCTCACACACAAACTGACATGCTGTATGCACAAACAAACACATATCCACACAGGCACACATGTAAGGGGGGTCACAAATGCACTAAAGTATACGTGTTTGTCAAGCGTGTGTACTACACACGCAGACACACACACACACACACACATGCAGTGTCACTCATGCACAGATATGCAGTTATACACTCTCCTATCCTCCTTGTCAACAACCTCCTCACCCACTCATTGATGCTTGGCTAATACATGCAACATGTGCCGGTACTGTATGGCTCCCAGTACTCAAACAGACACTTGATTAGATTGAAAACAGTCTTTCGTGGCAAGTATAATGGTTTTGAACACGGAAGGTGGACACAACAGATCCTCTGTCAGCCTGTCGTAACCTTTGGCAGGATAAAGAGGCCACAGTTCTCCTTATAACTATCCAGGCTCTGCTGCTTACAGGCATTCGTACTCAAAACACGGGCACACACAACACATAGTTTTCTGTGTACACAGTATACATGTGTGTGTGTGTATGTGTGTCTGTATGCGTGTGCTTGTGTATGTGCATGTGATGTGGATAATGCTGCATGCGAAGGCCAGCTTTAATATTGGTCTGGAATAACGGGCTCTTTTGTACATTGTGAGGCAGCTAGCATCTGAGACCAATAAAACAGTGGCCCTTGGGTCACTGCTCGAAGGATGAAGGAAGAAGATATAATCATACACAGAGGACACAACACCTTTTTGTGCTTTCTCCGCATATTTGGGTGCGGAGAGAATGCAGGTCCTTCATAAGTTTAATATTTTCACAGGGTGACCTTTTGTCACTAATAGAGTGGCTCGCCAATAAGCTTATATTGTATCTTTAGGGGGTGCCGCCATATTAGTGCAGCAATTGGCTGTAGAAAGAGGAGGAAGACTAGCCGCACGGAAGACACATGGCGTTAAGGCGGATGCAGACAGGAAACACGTGTGTGTGCTTATGGGCAAGGATGCGTGCCTGTATGTGCGTGATTATGTGCGGGATTGTGCATGTGTTAGAGAGATTGTGTATGCATGCATGTGACTGCATGACTTATTTTTTTTTTGCAATATATCTCATAATGACATTTGGAATGTCTCTGGAAAATGGAGCTTAAGCCAAGAAGGTTGACAGTCAGAAACCACAAGCTGGAGTTAAGCCTCAGCATTGCAGTGAACCATATGCTAAACCCGTGTCATGCCCAACTCCAGATCCAGCAGCAGCGATTGACTAAAGCCTTAAGATAAACATTGCAGGGAAAACAATTTGAGGCTTTTTTTGGACAATTTGTTTGATAAACGGCACTAGTTTCCCCGTTTGTGGGGATGAGCTGGGCTCAGTTTTCTTTTTGTATTTGTGCCATGTTGTCTTAGTGGCGATGACGTCTCATTATCTTCTATTAGGCCCATGTGCAGATGTGCTCCTGACTTGCAGGTTGCAATATCCCTCACGGCTTTCCATCCAGTGTTGTAATGGAGTCATAACTGCCTCCACCCCTCAGTCTTAGTGGCAGTGTGATTGGTCAGCAGGGACTGTAGCCTGCGCTACTAGCACCTGTTGTGAGTGACTCCAGCAGTCTGAGACAAGCACTTTATCCCCTGTCTCCCCAACAATCATTACAGCCAGCTTACTGGGTTATTATAGCGCAACCTTAGCACGTTTACACTGACTGCCAGATATCCTTGTGGGTGTATTCTTCATCTGCTTCTTGATGTTATTTTCTTCAACCTATTTCACCCCCTGGGTTGCAAAGACAACTTCTCTTTATTTAGGGCAGGTAATAATTAGAGCAGACGGGTTGTTTGATTTCCACCTTGATAACACCTTCAGAATGTTGTCAGAGAGTGTAAACACGTACCCGCTCTTAGTTTGGCTCCTTTCATTTGGAGCATTTGTTCTTGTCTCTTTTTGAAAAACAGGTTGTTGTGGTGTTTGTGCCTGTGTGCGTTTGGTGGCGGCAGTGCCTTTCTGTGGCTGTGTATTGTGCTGTTTGACTGTGCGTGTGTGAGTGTTCCTCTGTGGTCGTACGGGTTTTTATTTTCACGTGTCGGTGTGTGTGTGTGCGCGTGTGTGTGTCTCTGCGTGTGTGCGTGTTGCATGGAGGTTAGGTTTTTTTGATCTTGGTGGGGAGACGTGAGTTGCCCTGGGCTGTGAGGCTCATTAGGTATGTACTCTTCTGAATGCGAAAGTATTTGTTAAACCACATGACAAGAATACCTCTCTGCTGCAACAGATGTGCTGTAATTAGAGAGGGCTTAAGTTGTCTTAGAGCTGTGTGGAAAGTCATCACCAGCTGATAAGTTTACAACAGTGCCCTACCCCGCCCTCATCCACACACACACACACACACACACACACACACACACACATTATGTGCAAAGCTAATCGGACAGGCAAACGCCACACAGAAAAACGCATGACAAAGGAACGACAAAGAACCCTTAACACACACACGTACATAAAAGTATGCATTGCAGTAAAACAACATGTACCGGAAAAAACAAATACCAACCACAGATGTTAGGGATTTAAGTGCACATACATATGTATACCTGTCCACCATAATGTTCTATTTAAGGAAATAGAAACACAGTAAATTGCACTTTAAGTGAGTACATTCATGCTGGATAACAATTGTCTGGAAGTTGTGACGTCGTGAGGGGCAGCGTCATCACCGGACGGTACGTCCCCACCCTGTGGTTACGCCAGGGCCTACAGGACGTCATGGCAGCGGGGCCTAGGACTACGACTCCCAGCGGCCCCGGGGGGGGGGGGGGGGTGACGCCGGTCCCACAGGGCTGGGACCGATCAGCTGATTGTGGTCATGAATGACTGAAGAGGACAGGTTAAAAGAGCGATCGGGAGAGACAAGAGGTGTGGAGAGTTTCGGAGAAAAAAGGACAAAGCATAGAGTACAACGGAAGGAGAGAAGGAAAAGAAAGACGAGTGCACATGTCGGATCGTTGGACGCCCCTCACAGCGTCACAAAGTAAATATAACAAACAGTGTTTTCTACTTCAGTTGATAGAAATCATTTTTCAAATTCAATGTGTGAACGCTGATGTTGTTTATACACTGACAATATTTACTGTAAGCAGTTTTACGGCTGTAGTGATACGTTAACCCGGCATTCGGGTCTTTGGCCCTAGAGATAAAGAGGGCAACTGATCAAAGCTATTATCCATTCTGCAGTGAATCAGGAAGATAATGGCCTATCTGTCAGCATGGGGCCTCCATAAAGCCGTTAACACCTTTTGTTGTTCCCCTCCTGTTCTCTAAACGGGCTGGGCAGTTCAAAAAGGCAAACGAGGCAATCTGTTAGCTTTGCTTAGACCCTTCATTCCCCCCCTGGTTCCAAGCCTGCACACAGCCACTGACAAGCAGACACGCAGCTATGTAGAAACATAAATGATGCATCCGAGAAAATCCCTTGTGACTGTATTCCACTTGCCTTTTCATAACTGTGTAATTTTACGGGAAACTCACAACAACCTCTAACAGACTAAAAACACATCTGCATAGAAAAGCTATGAAATTCAAAATCTTGTTGCAGTTGTTTGGCATTGGCAAATGTAATTGCTACTGTATGTTGTTACCAATTGTAAGATTACGTGCTACATGCCTAGCACAAAGGTGATACACTTGTATTTCTCCTACACTGCGTGCAGTATGTGACCTGGGGAATCGGATCCCAAAGCATCCTCAGTGCATTCACACCTGCCTTTACAGTATGTACATGTAATTGTCTGCTCAAATTGTCTAACATCGTTTTTTCCAAATTTATGTGTCAGGTACTTTATGTTGACAACCTACCAAACATGCTTTGACCCTTGACTTGTACCCTTCTGCCAGAATTAACAACCCAATGTAGGGTCACATACCACTTTCTTTCCAACTGTCCCCATACATACGCCTCCCCTCTAACGTTGTCAACTCAAGTATATCTTTTTTGACTGACAGTGTTTTGAAGAGCTCAAATGGCGATTTTATGTGTTGGGCATGGCTGACGGCGTATCTGGTAGAGCCTGGTACCATTTTCATTAGCAGCACTCGGAATTTACGTTTTTGGAAGGTAACGTGTCCGCTCTGGGAGGCTGAGAGAGAACAGAATCTGTTGATGGTTGAGAGAGAACAAGAGGGTCAACTCTAAAGGTCTCATTCTCATCAGAGGAGGATGCCTCATAATCAGGCTCTCGGACACATTCTCCTCTGTCGCTTTCACTGTCAAAGAGCTGTGACAAAACCTGTGTCAGAAAACCTTTTGCTTAGAGGTCATTTTCAATTCAGAAAGCGCATAAAGACAGAGCACCAAGAGACGTGGTTTAGACGGCAGCTGTGCAAGCTTTATATGTGTTTACCCAAACCCATGTTGGAACTGTCAGGGGTTCTTGCACTACTACAGGAATGGTTATGGTATGTTAGGGCTCTAAAGCAGAGGGAAGTTTTTTGAACATTATACAATTGCCTGTGATAGTGACCTCAGTATCAGCCAAAACATCCTAAAAAAATGTTTGTAAAATATTCATATTTCTTGTGTTTTATACTGCAAAAACTTGAGGTCAAATTGACCCCAAAGAACACTGATGTGTACAACTGTGACTGATGTGTGTATGACCATTGATGTGTTAAATTAGGAAAATTCATTACGTTTAAAGCAGAAAAGAAATTATGTCAATCATTTATTTAGTGATGTTACGCACTGAATGGGATCAAATTGAACCCAAGGATAATAGGAGGGTTACTTTGCTGTGGATATGAATGTTGTGAGCCTCACATTCCTGGATTGTTGCAGAAAGCAGGCGTAGAGCTGTTGGAACTGTTGAAAAGCTATAAAAATGGGAAAAACTCCCCCCATTTTAGCATCTGAAAGGATCGTTTTATCACTTAACACTGTTTGAACCGAACTTCTGAGAGACTATATATTGGCCTGTAAGGACTAAGACACATTCACATGAAAGTGCACACACACACACTTATCTGACATTAGAAGTCTTTATTGTCCTTTGAAGTTTTTAAGCAGTCAAATTAGCATTGATGAAAGAGTCGGCATTGAAGATCTCTGAGATCCAGCCAGGAACCAGAGCTGTGGACAACCCATCTTCAACTCTCTCTCGCTGCCCTTCCACTCCATCTTTCTCTCCTTACAGCCCCCACCACCCTTGCACCAGCATCATCCCTCCTCCTCCTCCTCCTCTGATAGCAGGAGCCCCCAGTGGCTCCCTCCTTCGCTCCCCTTTTCTCTCTTTCCTCTCACTCTTTTTCTCCTATCCTGTCTGTGTTGCCTTTGGCAAATTGGCAAATTGTGTTTTACTAACGTCGGTACATGTGTTAAGTGGGGATCAATTGTTTGTTTAACAGGGTGCCTCTATTAGACTGGGAGGGTGTAATTAGCGTGAGGCCTTTTCTTAATACAGGCAGCATCAGTGAGGAGGAGGGAGGAGCGCAGGCTGTCCAATCAATGCCAAATCTCAAGAAAGGGTCGGCTGCAGTTTGGTTGAGGGAAATTAAATTTATGAAAAATCTCATTGGAGGGGTTGAGACTCAGCACTTAGTGATGTTGTCCTCAGCGTACATCACTGTGCATAGTTGGTTGCTATAGCCTAAAGCAAAAATCAAGTATCCATAATGAACCTGCACAGGGCACGGATAAAAGCCCCATAATATCTGATTATTCCCATTGCCGTTTTACTGGTTTGCTTTGTTCACATCAAAGGCGGCTCTTTGAAACACCTCATACCTACTGTGGGCTAGGGTCCCTGTATTTGCCAGCTAGGCCTGCCAAGAAATTGCCGACAACAGAGAAACAAAGCAAATTCTGCCTGTACTCCCCCTTTCTGTCTTCCTCGACACAGCAATCGCACAGGTGCAGACGCATTCGCAACATACATGGAGGATTCTTAAAGAAACATTACATGCTCACCTTTTTGAAAATCAAATGGTCCATGTGTCAAGGCGAGCTGAGCACCATGTGGGGCCCAGTCTGATCTAAAGACAAACTATTTTCACTGACATCTGGCTAAGACAGAGCACATTAGCTGCAGACTGCTTTTATAGTTCCCACTATGATTTTATTTCAAAAACAACCAGTAAAGCAGGGGAAGAGGATATGTATTCTTTTGGTCAACACAAAGTAAATAGATGTGTATAGTCTAGGTGAATGCAGCACATGGTTTATGTGTACATAGTGCATGTAGCATGTGGATATGTGTGTGTTTGTGTGCATGTGTGTTTGTCTGCTTGTGTCTGTGCATGTCCAATTGCCTCAGGACAGACTGCAGCCTATTGGCTGCTCTGCTTAACAGTTTGTCAGTATCCTGTGGCATGGATGTTAACAGGGAGATGTATGGATATTTTGGACATCTGATCCTCATAGATACTAGGTGCTTAGCATGTGAATTCGCCAACTGAATCCTTGTGAACTCATTTTCTGGTCGCTTATGTACTGGGCACTGTGTTTTCATGCTGCCTGCCACTGTATATAATCCATTTATATACAATGGACACATGGCTATGTGTGGTGATTTTGTTGCTGTACATGAATGTCACCAATGTTGGCTTTTCTTTTAGGAGATTGCAATAGAGGTTGAAGAGGCAGAATTGCAAATTATAGGTTGGCAGTGCGATTCCCTTCTTGGAGAAAACAAATTAGACACACAGTCTCCTCTCTACCAAAAAGAGATTTTCGTGAGCATGGCACTCAGGCTAATTGGTTACTCCAAACAAAAAGAAATCGCATTTGCCATGTTCTCAGACTGCTGTCAAACATGGCGCTGCAGGCAAATACAAGTACACTCACTGCGACTCCAGTTATCTTCATTAAATGGCATCCATGTCAGATCAAAGAGCCTGTGAGTAACAGTAAAAGCAGAATAAACTTAAAAGTTCCCTTAAAAACAAGAAGTAAACACAGATATCATAAGACTAGTAGGGCAATATGAAAATAAAGCAAGCGACGCATGCAAAACAAATCCTGTGATACTGTTGGCTGGTTGCAGGCGACGGTGTATTTGGAGCAGTGGATGAGTCAAAAACTTGGTAGCCAGCCCACAGCTACGCAATTGAAACTAACTTTGGGGCTTTTCTTTTGTTGTTGTTGTTCACAATCCCATCATTTTGTGTGCGAGATCATACTACATTCAGTTCTTATTAATTTAATTGCCAGTTTTAACCTAAACATTTCACGGTGTGTGAATATATGGATGGACTTTGAATTCTATAGCTGGGAGATTGCATAACTCCAGACCTGTGCTCAATAATGACAAACGTCTTCACTTGTTTGTCCCATAGCATTAAATTAAAGAAAGAGACTTAACGTAATAATTGGTTGCTAAAGTAGTAGCAAGTAGTTTTCTTGAGATTCGACTACTGTAACTCCCTCCTTTCTGGCATCAACCAAACATTACTCTCTCGCCTCAAACTAGTTCAGAATGCAGCAACTCGGCTTCTTACTGGTTTTAACAGACGATATCACATCACCCCGATCCTGGCATCTCTCCGTTAGCTCCCCGTTCGAGTTAGAATTGATTTTATTTAATTTTCTGGCCCCTGTATATACAGCAGAAATGCTGACCCCATATGAACCAGTTTGCAGCCTTAGATCCTCAGGTGGGGCCCTTCTGGCTGTTCCAGAGTCGAGGCTCAAATCTAAAGGTGACCATGCTTTTGCCATCAGGACCCCTCGACTCTAGAATGACCTGCCTGAGGAGAGAAGGCTCGCAGAATCGGTGACCTCTTTTTAATCATTTTTATAGACTTGCTGTCATGTGATGTCGTCTTTATATGATCTTTTATGAGTTTTAATTATTTTTATTTGAATTAATAATATTTATCTTTATCTTGCATTTGTTTGCTTTTTAAGCATCTATTATATCTTTTACTGTTTTCTGTTTTATTTTATTCTTATCCTGTTTTTGCTCTGTTTTTTACAGGTGGTATATGAATAGTTATTATAAAGTAGTAGTACATCATTTTAACTTTGGAATGATCCGTGGAAATGTGTCTGGCTATAAATAGCCCTACTGTAATTACATAATACTGTGTCTGCTGTTAATGTGTTTTGAACCCGAGCTGTTTCTCCACCCGTGTATTAAATGTTTAATCCTGCACACAGCTGAACCCCCCCCAACTGCTTGCTTGCCTTCACCAGTATGGTCGTGCAACGTAACTGTGGATGCTAGAGGCTCACTGGATACTTCAGCAGGGTGTAGTCTGAGTGTGTATGCAATGCTAACTGGCAGCTGCAGTGTGGCAGCAGACATGGTGCTGAGTGACTGACAGGCTCAGAAGCCGCACGCCAGCTGATCCTGCCTCCTACCAACACCAGCCTGGCAATGGCAGCCATTGTTGTCACCCCCAATTTCACACACCAGCTAAATGGCTGCGACTCGGCCAACTTGCCTCCGACACCAACCAGCTAACAGACGGCTGGTTTTGCTAACACAGGAATAGAGGCCGTGCATGGATGATCTGCAAGCATCCTATGACACACAGTAGATGACATTTACATTTCTGTCATTTAAATCTCACTGACTGACTTACAGGGATGGTACACAAGAAACATTAGTTGACACGGATTAACATGAATAGTGTACAAACATCCACACACACTCATTGACCACTGAATACAATGCACTGAATAATAATGTGAAAGCATAGCAATGCTTACAAATGAATGAGTATTTGAGAATAAATTGCAAAAAAAAACCTATTTATTTGAAAAAGAACCATGGGCAAAAAGGGGGAAAGGGACATTTACATAGGAAGCACAGAGCTAGTTTTACTTTCATCACATTACCAATCTAAACAGCCCAGCCATTCTCCAACTAAGCAATAAGTGGCAGAGTGACATTCGAGTGGGGCCGCCCCTTCTCATCTATTGTCGCGGCTTTTGAAGTTCCTTTTCAGGTCATTAAGCTCCATTTCCCATTCAAAGAGAGCTTGTGTGGCGGCCATTTGAGCGCAACAATGGACTCTAATGACTTAACGCTTCTGTTTTCATTCTCCACCTCTCACCCCCCCTCCACCGCTTCACCCACTTCTCCACTCGCCCCCCACAATCATCCCCTTCACCTCTTTAATGGTGGCTTGCACCCCTCGTTTGGCTGCCTACGTTTTTTTTTATGGGACATTGTAATGAGCTGCAGCTGTGGGGTAAAACCTGGGTGTAATGTTAACCCAGGCAGAGCAGGGTGACCCATTGGAGCAGAGGTCAATGCATTGTGTTAGTGCCAGGCCTAGGGTCTATTAGAGGCTCTAAAGGTTATTTTTTTGAAGCTACAGCATGCTGCAGTAACACCCTCCCACCCCTTCACACACACACCCACCCACCCTTTGAGACAGAATATAGTCGGATGCCCCCTGATGAGTTCTTTGAATGGGCTCATCTGTTTTTTTTTTTTAATCATGTGCTAGTTAATTGGTGAATAATCCACAATTGTTGTGTGTAAGAGGGCTGATAAACTGTGGTGGAGTGGCTAAGGCATTAGCAGTAGCCAATGAAGTCAAATACCTGTCCTCATACACTACAACCCGGTTTGTAGGCATCATACACTCACACCACACAGGCTTGTAAACACAGAAATATGACCTTTTCCTGCATGTAAAATTTACAGAGGCAAAGAGGAAAAAGACACACACACACACACACGCACTGGAGCATAATCTATCATACCAGAGTGAGTAATATATTTACTCATGACTTCAAATAGGTGCGCCACTGTGGCCTTTCCCGACTAGAGCTGGTCAGGGCACAGACAGTTTATCCTCTTCCCAGTACGAACGGCTGGCAAAGCAGTAACACGAGCTGAAAAAACAAAAGGCACAAAGCCAATCGGCAAAATCAAACTGACCCCTGTCACTCTCTCTCTCTCTGCAACTGTCGTAATCTTAATTGAATCAGCCTTACAGAAAGATGTTGACACTGAGAGATTGCACAAACCTGGGAGGCCTAGCCAGGCAAAGTGCTGGGGTAAAAAAAAAAGGTTGCCCCACCTATTCATTAATGTGTCCCCTTATGTCCCACTCTCCCATTTCTCACTGTCTCAGGGAGATAATGCTCCCCCTCCCACCCCCTTGACAGCCAATTTGATCACTCACTGTGGTCCACAGAGGAGGCCTCCAAATTTTCAACCATGTCCAGCTAACTCAACCAGTCATCGCGCTGGCCATGCATTCCCTGCTATCATATGGGTAACACTGTGCAATGTGTCCAGGTGAACACACTTAAAGAAACTTAGCTGTCATCCCAGCCTCCATATGCTTAATTTGTCATGTCAGAACTATAAAATTATCCATGTTGATTGGTCGGTTATCATAATCGAAATCACCTGATGGTGGCGTCAAATGCGCAACCAACAAAAGAACGAGGGTGCAGTCTACACTTTGGGTTTAATGACATGTTTGTTTTCATGAGAGGCATTGATTGGCTGAGTCATCCCCATGAGGCCCATCCATCATGGCGCTCTCCATTGTGTCTTTATTGACACCCCTTCGTAACATGTCCAATCTTTCAGAGTCACTAATAATCACTTCTACACCAAGGACTATAACAGGATGGTTGACGTAATGTTTCTCACACTTCATGTAATTGGTCATCCATATAGTTGCTCATTCATTAAAGCGACTGTAATCGATACTTGTGTTATAACAATGTATCAAATTACAATGTGAAGGGGGTCGCCTGTAGTGATGAGCCTACAGAGAAATATCACCTAAATCCGCAGATTCACTTGGCTTTACAGCGGTTTATAGTGAGTTTCAGCACATTTTTTAGCTTCGCTGTTGTGGCAGACAAAGTTAGCAACTAACTGGTGAACATAGTGGAGCATCAAGCAGCTTAAAAGACCCAGATATTACCCTCAGGAGATGGTAGAAACCAAAAACAGAGCTAAAAGAGGTGGACGCAAACCGTCTCCAAATGAATGATGTCCCTATGTAACTGCTGGATGTATAAGCCACTGTTTACCAACAAGTTTGCCATATCAATGTATAAGGTGATGATATGTCAATGTTGTGTTCACAACTTGTTTTGCTGCCCCCAGGTGGACAGAGATAAAGGTTTCATTGCTGTGTTCTTTTGAGATATGTAAAATGTACTTGTCAGCATTTCTCTGTAGAAAAATGAATGCCTGTCCTTTTTCTTTTTTGTCAATTAAGAATACTTTCTGGATTTTGTCACTCGCATGGCAAAAATGCCGGATCTGTTATTAGTCTGATCACATGTGTCTCTTAACAATGCTATGTTTCTGGATTTTGCGAGATGGGATAGTAGACATCCCAATGAATGCCAGCAACAAGGTTATCCTTGGTAGTGGATACGTCTAATTTGCGATGAGAAGTGACAGAGTTAGGAAACACCATAGTCCTGCCTCGGTCAGATCTGCATTTGAATGGCAGGCTGCTCCATACAGGTGGCATGCGATAAGAGCCCTAATCTAGATGAAAGACCCCGGTGCAGGCCTCCCTTATTAGCGCTGATGAAGCAGGGCTGCGGGTAGAATGCTAATACCCAGATTCCTCCCTCCACTTCTAGCTTTGGTTTGCAAGGCTGACTCCTAGTTTTGCTGTAAGCGAACCACTGTAAACAAAGCCAGGGCACATTGCCGGGTGGATCACATCAGAAAGTGAGGTGTCCAGCTTGGGCTCTGCTGCAAGAAGAAAGGCTAGTGGGTGTAAGGCGAGTGTAGTGTGTGCCATCATTTGATCAGACCTGTCTCCACCACCATGTAGAGCCCATGTCCTGGACATGAACAGAGATGCCAGAATCTGCCTTGGGGCAACTGTCATGCATTATGCATGTGCATTATTCATACAATTATTGATAACACTTTTCACATTGGTGATTATTCATTCATTAATTATTGCAGTCCCTAATGCGTTAGCATTAAATATATTGTTATTAATGTCAAGCCATTTGAAGAGTGTCCCAGCGTGCCCGTGTCTCTCTGGTTTTTTTCAAAGCCTGAAATGGAAAGTGAGAATAGTGGAGTGGGATTTTGAACAAGGTTGGAGTGGAAAGGGAAGCAGCTATAGTAAGAGCAAGGGTGGGGGAAAAGACCTCCACACACACACACCAAAAACGAGGAACTGTTTATGTTTGCCAAAACTGTTTTGATAGATTGTAGTCCCAGAACAGTAGAGATGAGCTGAGTAGGAGTACATCCTTAGAGCTGAGCTATTAGCGTAGGATGCTAACAGGGCAGAGGCTGAGGCATACCCTGGAGCACCTCTGATGCCAGGCAGGGTGTCTGATAGCAAGGCTGGCTCCAGCTCTCTCTCATCCTGTCTTCACCTCGCTCACCTTCACCATCACTTCCATTACACACCTACACACTTATACACACACCCCACCTCTACCCTCCTCTGCCCTGAATCTCTGCCTTCGTTTTGATAGATCACATTCAGGAACATGGAGGGTAGGTCAATGCATCAATGCTAACCTAAATAATTAATTCTGCATGTGTACATAGTCTTAATTACAGTTAATTATTTACAGCCCCTATGCCACTGAAGCGGTATTTCTTCTAACAATTAGGGAATTGAACAGTTTTATTCCAGAATGAAACATGAAAAATAATTATATGTAATAAGCATTATTGACAAAACAAAACAGTATTCTTTGGATGAATGAAGGAAGTCTTCATGGTAATTCGTGATTACCTTATTTTACTAATTACTCAACAGGAAAAGTGATTAGTTACATTGCCTGTTACATGACCTTCCAAACCCTCCATACCCACATGTCGCATCGTCTGCATTTACAACATGCAGAAATAGAAAACAAGATGAAGCTGTGGGGCTTAGACACCCTCCAATACACACAACTCAGGTGATTCCAGAATGCAGGTGTACCAGCAGTGGTGGAGCAGGTATTCAGATCCTTTTTGTAAGTAAAAATACTAATACCACATTGTAAAACTACTATGTTATTAGTAAAAGTCCTGCATTGAAATGTTACTTAAGTAAAAGTGTGTAAGCATAATCAGGAAAATGTCCCCTGTGACTGATATATCACTGGATTATAATTGCTCATGCATTAATGTAAAAGCAGGATTACTGTTGTAGTTGGTTGAGGTGGAGCTCATTTTTAACTATTTTTTTTGCTGCAACTCATGATTATTTTTGCTATGGATTAATCTGCAGGTTATTTTCTCAATTAATAAATTGTTTCATTTGTAAAAATTCAGAAAAGAGTGGGACACAATTAACCAGAGCCCAAAATGACACGTTCACAATGTATTTTCTTTTTCTTTCTTTTTCTAGTATAAAATTTTAAAAATATCAGAAGCAAATTTGAATGACTAAAATCATTAAAAGTAAACACGGCAAATCCTCACATTTTATTAAAAAAGACTGAAAATGAAAATCATTATCAGAATATTTGCCAATTTCATTTAATGAACTAATCGTCTCAGCTGTACTTGTACATTTTGTACGCTGTTCATTTATAACAAATCATTATATTTTATGGGCACTTTGTATGTTTTGTATGCAAAAATCATAATTTCAGTAGGTAAGTGGAACAGAAGTAGAAAGTGGAGTCCAAATTTGACCTTAGGTCCAGTACTTGAGAAAATGTACTTACATTAAATTCCACCACTGCATACCAGTGGCTAACTAGCCAGAAGACACAACATGTTAATTAGACAACTTTGGAGTTACTGCAAGGTGTATTTCTTATAAGGTTGCAGCTAACTCAGTGTTGAGTTAGTGAGCAGTAAGTCAACACTGCCAACTACTTGTTGAGGTGTACCTAAACACAACACTTTCACTCCTGATTGCTGAGATGGCCTTTCCAGTGATACAAATGTACAAAATGTACAGGTGACTCTCACTGCATTTCAGTGTATCGTCTCCATTTGGTGGGCCGAAAAGAGAAAGGCTCCCCAGGAATCCACAATGTAATTTGTTCTTGCATACCAAATTGTGATGAGGTTGGACAATGGGATATGTACTAATTTAGCTAAGCGTGATTGCTGGCTTAGTCAACAAGCCGATGGTCAGTGCATAGTGGAAAATGGAACGAGACAGACAGAAAATCACCCACATCCCAGTGTCAGATTGCCAGGGTATTCCTCTTGTTTGATCCCCATTCAATAAATAGCAAATCTAGTGTATTTCCAAAGCAGGACTGTATTGTCTGTGTGGCGTGTGAAAGCTGCTGACCTCTAAGTCAACTATTTAGTGAATCAACATTATCATTCCAAGCTCCTTTGCCCCAGCTGAAACATTAGCCCCTCTCAGGGCTGAGGCTTTCTGGGATGTTTCCAGTCTAGCCGCCAGCGGGGCTCGTCCGGGGACTGCTGGAGCCAACACAGCGATCCAGTTACCCTTCTGTGTGTTGCATTACAAAAAGAGCACATTTGGTTCCACTAACCAGCTGTAATGCTATTGCCATCGATAAAGTGTGTGAAACATCATTCTTGAGAGATATTCCTCAAGTCATTTAGCCTGGTAATTGACTTTTAAAGCAGTCTGGGCTGTGGAGTGATACTACAAACCAGGTGGGCTGGATAGAAATATATCTATCATTTCTTTGTGTGTGTTGATGGGATGGGATGGTGCAAGAGATGAAGAGACAATGTTGATGGTAGGTGGAGACAGACATCTTCCAGCTCCCCAAAAACAGCAGCATCTTCGCTCATTCCCCCTCTCTCCCCACGTGTTCGTTTAAAGCCGATAATGCAGAAAGCTTCTCTCCTGAGCTCAGGAGGCAGCATATTGATTTTGTCTTAGATGAGGTCTCTGAAACCTCATTTACTCCCATTGTCATCATGGCGGAACATCAGTGTCTGACAAGTTGCACTTCCCCCCCGTACCCATCCCGGCGGCCATCTTGGAAACTGTTGAGGCATGGGGATGCTAATGTGCGCGAGCATTAGCGTTGTCCTGTTCCAGTAACGCTGTTGACAGAGTGCCTTGCATGATAAGATGTATGAGGTCAGATAATGTTGCTGCTGACTAGCCATTGTGCTGTCTAAATAAAGCTCTGTGTTTAAGCACTGATCTGCTCTTATTAGGTTACAGTGCAAACACAGAGGAACGTCCCGGGTGGACCTGCCATCTTGGCATGTGGGTCACAGTGAAACACGGCACTCCTATGCCCAGAGCTCTTTGGGTGTTTTTGATGAACCATGGATGATGCTGTCCAAGTTTCCTTACTTCATAATCTTCAGTGATGGATTATTGAATGCACTATTCAACGCCTCGTCCATGAAATGATAACTATCAATTAAATTTCATTTTGCCAGGGGCATGTACAAATCAAGAATGGGCAAGTTATGAAGCTTAAGAAAGGATACATGCTTTTTTGTTTTAATCTAAGAAAGACTGGCGTAATCAAACCAAACATGATACATTGTGTGAGTAAGCTCCTGCTTGGCTCACAGCACCACCCTGCTTTCATCAGCTAACAAAGCCTGATTGACAACAAAAAGCATGCAAAGCAAACCAGCCCACTACTCTGACTCACACATCGAGCACCTCATAGTACAGGGCCTTCTTAAAAGAAACCCACACAATTACACTTCTCTCAGCCAGAGGGCAGAGATTTCTGTGTATACATAAATGGCAGTTGGGATTGTATTTTATTTTTTTCATTAAGGAGGGTGAAATTATGCACAAAGACGTGATTCTACGTAATTAAACTAATTAAAGAACATCATTAATAAAATATCAGTGAAGCCAGCTGTTTACAGTGTGTGGTGGGGCCTGGGGATGTGAGGAGATGGGAGGGAGACAGACAGTGCATTTTTTAATATGTGCTTTTAAGGGTTCCCTGTGGTGAAGGTCTTCTCCAGAGACAGGGGCCCCTTTGTAACTGTCCCTGTGGAGAAAACAACAGCAAAGTCAACAACATCCTCAAAATGCTTATTGTGGAGAAAGAAAAACAGCACGTTTGTTTTCTAAAGATATTTATTCAAAGTAAGTTTGAGTCTTGGTGCCATTTGAATACAATACTGACATGGTGGTATAGTAGGCCTATAGTATAAAAATATTTATATCTGCATATACAATTTACTTACCTGCTCAACTACCTATTCTCTTAAAATAATTAACAAATATGCATTTTTGTTTTGCTCATTTATTTAAAAATCATGCATTTATAGATTTTTTTAATGATTTCGTATGTTTGCAGTTTTCTTACTTGCTAACTTATTTGTTTCTTGTTTTTTTAACAATGTCAGAATTTAATGATTTCAATCATTATTCCTAGTTTAAAGAAAGATTTTAAAAACCTAAGCTAAAAAGTGCTAAAATACCATAAGTCATTATACTAAAAATTGCAATCAATTTGATTTTAGTACTCAAAACTGGCAGTATATAAACTAGTTTTGGCAGGTCAGATCTTGACATGAGTGCACTCTAGACAGATAGCCCAAACGCCATGTCATTCTTTAAACAGTGTTTTTGTGCACACACGTTTTGTCCCGTCACTTAAAATGAGAATGGGCCTTTTCTAAGCCAATAAATGAGGGATGGCTCTGGTGATAGTCGACATGCTGATAAAGCAGCAATGGACATAGTGAAACAGAGCCCAATTAATAATGCATTTGTGTCTGACTGTCTGGCCCCAAGGACAGGCCTGCTGAAAAATGGAGGTCATATGTCCTCCTCAAGTGGTCAGCGATCCCTCTGTGCCACCCACCCAGTGTCCAGTGTCCAGCTCCCTCAACTGCGAAGCGGCACACTTGCGCATCCGAACCATTAACTGTATTTAAAACTGTGAAATATGTCATGGATCTTTGCATGTGCAGATGGTATGCTTGCATGTGCTGTGTATGAATGCATTTGTAGACTACATAGTTGTGTACACTTTTGTTTAATCCACACATTCAAACACAAACGCACGCACGTATATACACACAAACACTGACAGGGGGTGTGTAACGGTGTGTCTGTGTGCGTCTATGTGACGGATGGTTGTGGAGGTGACCTCTCTTAAGAGCAGTCAGTGGCAAGGGCCTGCCTGTGACCCTGGGCCACTTAGGCACATTAATCACAACCCTTTCCTTCTTGCTTTTATCAGGCCTGCTGAAAGCTACTGTCCAGCCCCCACCCCCAGCCCTCCCCACCACCTTCATCACCTCTCTGCTTTAGCCATTCATAAGGCTCTCATCAACTTTAGACCACAGGTATCACTCCATCACTACACATTTATCAGGGGCTGCTCTTATCAGTAAGCATGGCCTGAATATGGAAATGGGATCCCTGCCACTGATAAGGATGGCCTGGATTATCCTTGGCTCTCCTTCATCAGATAGCCACTGAGGAATGGTAACAGGCCGGAACATTCCACCATTGTTTTGCAGCAGTGCTGATGGAAGAAGAGCTAAGAGGAGGGGGAATGCTGCAGAGATATATGTGTGTGTTTGTGCGCATGCGCGTATGTTCATTAGTGGCTCAGTGTGGCTGGAATAGCATCAATATGAGTGCAGGCGATCACTTGGATCTCTCTGCTGACTGCTCACCTGCTTGCATACCTACATACACACGCACACATACTACATACCTGAACTCCAACCTAGCCATTCAAGGGGGCGCTACAGTTAAAGCTCACAGAAAAATGAACAAGAACAGCACATCGGCACAGACACGTACAGGCACGCACGCACAAACACAATATATTCACATAGGCCGCATCCTTGTCTGCACACATGATGATAGGCGTACACACACAGGCCTGCGCACAAAACACTCTCTCCTTAGCATGTGTTCAAATTCAAACTAAAATAGGCCATTCCTAATTAGGACCTCACAACCTGAGCCGTTTCTTCAAAGGCAGCCGCTGCTGCGCTAATCTGAGGCATCGCTTCATTATGAATTCTTCAAAGTCCCACCCAGCTGTCAAGCAAGCTTGTTGAGAGGGCCGTTATTAGTGCAGTTAATACAGCAGGCACAAAGCTCGGTCTGTTGTTCTGTGTTGCTCCCACCCTCACACACAAACACACACACAGTGACTGGGGTGAACATGTTGACCCGAGATGAGTATATCGGCCTCTGATGTGCTCAGGTGTGTTGACTCGGACACACTCCTTACAAAGGAGTATTGACACGACTAGGAGGGTTCCTGCGATATCCCTTGCGCCAAGAGAGGCCTGCCGCAGGTTATCTTATCAGATGCATTATTAGCTGCGATTTGCAAAACTATCAAAAGAGCGTTACCTGACAAAAGAGGCCCTGTCCAATGGCCGCAATAAAGCACACCTCTATTGGCTGTTAAGTGATTTATATGAGCGTCTTAAAATGGCTTTTGGTTGGGCTTTGATAAGGCACAGAGGCATGCCTGTGTGTAGCCGACACACTCAGCTGAGTATGAACTCACCGCTACACCCAGGATCAGAATCAACAAGGGCTACTACATGTTATAAAGGGCCCATATAACTCATGTTACAGACAACTGATGTCGGCTTTTATCACAGTGTGCAGGAGATCCTCCTGTTGACTAGACAACCATGTGAACCAGAGCTGGTGTGTGTGTGTGTGTGTGTGTGTGTGATGTGGCCACCACGATGAGTTGCATTTTAAACCATTACACGTTGATTTTGAAAGAAAACAAAAATCTGTCACTATTCACAAAGTATTTGCCTGTTCACCTGTGATAGCTGATGTATTTTTTTTCTCTTCCAAAAATCGTTAGCGGTGATAGTAGACGTGGGATTAAAGCAAGCTACCACCTCATGTAACCGTCCTCATGCCAACGTTTTCCACTTCAGGTTATAGCCCAGGTTCAAGTCTGAATATCCTGCAACATCCTCTTTCAACAGGAATTATATCACATTGAGGCAGTAAAGATACTTTCATAATTTCACGTGTTTATCAAAATGTACACATATATTGAAGGGCCTTGCTCAATGTCTTTGCTCTATTTTATTAGTGGAAAGTAAAATCCCAAACCTATAATGTTGTTTACTGAGCAGAGGCAGTATAGTAATGGGACCTTGATTATGGCCACCGTGACAAGAGTTACTCATTCTGAAATGGGACTTAACCCAACAGTTTTGAAGCCATATGTTTGCCGATCTAACCTTTAGGCTGACACTGACCCATGTAGCCTTTTGCCATGGAAACTGTGGCATAATAATAGCATCTGACTTCCCTGACTCCTCAGACAGCCTGGTTTGGGTGGGGGCATTCATGCATGCAGACAGCTAAACAGATTTTAATTGCTCCTCCGAATAGCTTTCGTAGTGATATCTAAGCATGTGTCCATGGTTCTCAAGTGCACTCAAACAGGCTTGCCTGAGAAATCACTCTCTGAATGCACACAGACACAGATACACACCAATAATATGCAGACACCCATAACACAATGACACGTTAAGTCAAGCACACAGAAAGGTTAGAGATAAATGTAGTGGGAGCAGGCTCTCTGCAGGATCACAGGAGCCACAGAGGAGCGGGTGCAGGCATTTGAAACATGACTCGGTGACTTTTTAAGTGAACATTATCTTGTTTCCCTAACCCCAAATCCAAAACTCAACCATCTTGAATGACAAGAGCTGGTGTTGGCATGTCTCTGAGCACTTGCTCCTACATCCTTTTTTAAGATATGATCAAGTCTCCTGCTTGCTTCACAGAAATATCAGAAATATCAGGGACATGAAATCCTTGTTAAGCGGCTCACTGTCACAGGCTGGGTCCTTGATTGGCAAGCTTGACAGTGCACACGCTACTCGCAGTCTTTCACACATTTAGCGAGGCCCATATGCTGAACCGAGACGAGCCCCAGTGCCATGTGACTGCGCCTATGGAGCGGCTGTATCATGCTCAAATCTCCATTTAATCGCCAATCTCAAGTTACACCACACTTAATAAACAGCAGATTAGTGCATTCTTTGCTATACCCAATGCACATTTCTGCTTCAGAAAGTCCCACGGGGGCAGGTCTTGTAGCTGGCATAACCAGTCATGTTAAACGGTCAGAGCAAGGCACGTCATCTGCTCCGCATCCAGCCCTCGGCTCCAAAGATTTGCTGGGTCAGTCTGCAGCCATTGTTGTGGAGGAAACTTAGCCGCCTCTGCCCTTATGCCAATATGACCCCCTCCTCATTGGAAAAATGATCTCCATAACCTTTTGTCTCGAGTTCGCTGGAGCCACATTTGGCAATATGTGCATTGTCCTCGTACATAGTGAAATGACAGTGAGAGAGCGGGAGAGTGCAAGAGGCAGAGCATAAATGCACGCTGCATGGTTGAAATTAGTGTGCGGTGTGAATGACAATAGGAAGAGATGTCATATTGAAAGGTTACTTGGGTTACGCCACAGAGTCTGTCTGTCACCTCCATGCCTTCAGGGAGTTCTAATCACTTTACCCTATAATTACCTCCCCACAAAAGGCCCCGTTAAAGTTCCTGTAAAATAAACCTGATGCTATTGTTAAGAAGAGAGGCCCTTTCTTTTAATTAGGGCCATCCATCTTAACCTTGTCTACCTGAGCTAAAGTGAAGGTAGCCCAGGTCAAGCTCCCGAAACACTCTTCCCTATTGTCTTCTCCTACCACCGACCAGAGCACAATGCGGGTGCTAGCTTGCTCGCCACGACAATCCTTTTGTTGCCTGCTCGCTGGCTCCTGGTAGGATTTGCTGCTGAATGGTTTTTTTTTACAGTGACACAATACTTGCAATTCACAATGGGAACCCAACACTGCACGCATCACCGTTGTATGTGAAACATATGCAGTGGCTGACTATAAAAAATTAAGTGTAAGCTCAGATCATTTAACAGCTGTTGGTGTGACGTAACAGTCTTGCTCCTCAATGGACAACTTGAAGCTTGTGGGAACAATGTTTTTTTAGTGGGTGTTGCTTAAAGTAGTATCCGGGATTTATTTTTTTTTTTTGCACCTGCACCTAATCCCTTGCTTTGCTCCTTGGTACACCTCTGTGCACACGCCCTACGTGTGTGCGGCTGCATTTAGAGTTTAGTATTTGTGTGTCAGTGTGTCTCACAGCATGTGTTATCACCCACGTGTGTTTAGGCAAGCGCCAGACAGGGTGACGCTGTGTTTAGAATCTGCGTCTCTTCTCCAAAGCTCCTAGGTGAGGAGTAGGGCCCGATGATCAAAAGTAGTGTTTGTTTTTTCTTCCCGACCCCGAGAGGGAGAAACGCCATGTCCCTGCAGAGTGCAGACGGGCAAACCGCCTCGCACTGATCAGCTCTCCTGAGAGGAATGCTTTCCCCTGTATGCATTGTGAGTTTGTTATGTGTGCTACTATTTCATTGTTCCCTTCCAACCCCCGCCCCCCACCCCTCCATTTTTCCCCTTCTTCACTCTTTTCAGCTGCCACTGGATGCCACCTCAAGCTGTCACTGATGTGTGCTGTCACCCCTGCTGGAGGTAGGAATGAAACACACACACACACACACACACACTCCAAGGACTGAAAATCACAGGCCTTTGCATGGTATCCGTATATACTCTCTTCATCCTCATCATCCTCCTACTCCCCCTCACTACCACCGCACCTCAGACCACTGTATCCAACCCACAGTGCACTGCGTTCGCTTTCATCTGTGCTGAGGTGGCGTGATCGTATATTATTCATGGGTCGTGCGATCTGAGGCGCATGTCATATGGCAGAAGTAATAAGACAGAGTACCGGTGAGGAGATGATGAACACAACACTGGAGAGAGCGGCACCAGCCTCCCTCTCCCGTTGCCTTGCATGGCTCTCTTCACTTCGTATACACATGTTGGCGCACAGTACAGCTTTGATTTATACTGAAAGGGCCTGCCCAGAATGGGACAGCACAACAGGTGTTGTTTTGAAACAACAGAGACTTTTCCAGTGAGTAATATATTTTAGATTTGCTCTAGACAGACAGGACTTATAATGTGGCGTATCCGATAGGTATAACTTTCATTTGTCTTTCATTTGATCTTTTTGTGACTCTGCAGCAAGCTCTTGAACTATTTCTTGCACCTTGGCACTGCACACAGTCAAGCAGCCATCTTGCTTGGAGGCTCTCTAGTAACCTCACAGTCACTGAGCAGAGGCATGTATTTAATGGTGGATTGGGTCTAAAAATTAGTAACTGTTCCATTACATGCAGGAGCAAGACTTTTGACCTCCCGCAATGCCCCTCAGCTCTGCACAGGGAGCAGGGGGGCCTTTTGAGGGTGGAGGGCAGGGCAGAGAGCAGACCAGCTGACCAGGTTTGGCGTATCAGAGACCGAGTCCTGGTGTGCAATGTCTGGAGGCGACATGTGGTTAACCACCTGGCCCCGCTGTTTGACCCACTGGAGTGAGAGAGAGAGGGAGAGGGAGAGGAAGCAAGGACAGCCTGTACAGCCATTTGCTCATCAATGGAGGGCATCACCGCCACTTAACACGGCTTATTGATCTGCACAGCCTGCAGGGCCTCTGTTGTGTGTCCATTTCCTATTGATTATTTCATGTCTATTATTTTCGACCGCTTTCTCTCCCTTCTAACCACCGCTCTCCTCTGTCTGCTCCACCAGGGGATATTTTTAAACAGTCATTTGAAATTATAATCTGTTTGAGTAAATGTCATAATAGCCCCTAAGGCCTGGTGCAGATTGGCTAGAGAGCAGAAGTCTCTGAGGTCAATGACACTGGTCAATACGGATCCATTCGTGTTATAGCTAGTGCAGTGGTCACTCTTGCCAAAATGGCTGACCTCAGATCTCTCTGCTCTGCATTTCAGCTATTTATGGGCCCAATGATTTCTTTGTTATTACTATACAGTACTCACTGAAGATGCAACACAAACTGATATCACTTACATGACAGGGGTAATTCAATTGTTATTGTTTCAACAACGAAGGCCTGTATGTGGTGTGTGTGGGGGTGTGTGAGTGAATGAAGAGTGACGCACTAGCCGACTGCTCATCAATGCTTCATAGGTTAGATCATTAGATCTAAAGTGACAGCGCTACACAAGGATGGGGAGTGGGGGTTGCTTAGATAAAGATTGGCATATTGCTATTGATTCATCATCCCTGGGGCTTCTTCTGTTACCATGGTTATAGCCAGCAGGGGCGGGGTAGGAGTATGAATCTGACAGAGGGAGAATGATGTAACCATTATGGTTCTGATTTAAAAAATTTTATGATCACGTTTGAATAATCTCCTAATTCCCTTCAACTTTATTGCTTGGTTTAAACCTGATCACTCATCACTTGCCTGAAATTTATGACACCGAGTTGCAGAGAATCGGCGTTAGTGTGCTTCCGATGGGCATGTCACTGCAGATAACCATCTGCGACCCTATAACCATTACTCTAACCCATAACAACGCCTGTGCTTTGGCTATATGAGTCAGGGCTTTCATTGTGAGCGGATAGGGGTCTGAAAAATTCCCGTCGCCGCTCACGTTGGACTGCCAAACTCCTCAGCTGTCCTTCTAAAGCAGGCTGAAATAAGAGCAGGCCTCAAACGCTCTTTGATCTTTTAGTGCCAGGGTCAGGGCTGAAATGACGCGTAAATGAGGGAGGAATGAGTTTTCATTTTGTCAACCTGTTCTGTTATTGTAAAGCTAAGGGGCCTTTGGTGTAACATGACAGGAGATTGTTTTAAGTGCCCACACCAGTGGAATGGCTGAACATGTTTGGGTGTCGCAGCCAAAAAGCTGTTCACCTACATTAAATGCAGATATTTACTGTGTCTAGTGAACAGCTGCGGGAGCTTACCTAGACCTAAAGTGTGTGTGTGTGTGATTCAGTTGATGCAAAACAGCCTACATTCACATTTGTCGGGTGTACATGTGCAAGCAGGTACGCAGTGCAGGGAGGTTACGTGAGTGAATGTGTATGCTTCCACAACTTAGTTGTGTACGTATGCGTTCTTGTATCGCGAATGCGTTTCGTCTACTCCCTGCACACACTTGCTGGCTGTGGAGCGCTGCACAGAGATGAAGAGGATCCTCCACCAGTATGATAGCAGAGCAAAGCAGCAGTAGTAAATACTTGGCTAAAAGGGAGCAGCCTCTGTAGCTGTTTACGGCGCTCTGATTTCTAGAGGAGTGGAACCGGTGCTGGAGGTGCAAAAAGGTAACAAAACATGATCATTATGGGATGCATTTGTACTAAATCGCTGTACAGAACATCTCCTTCTGAGTGCCGACATCACCCACGCATTGTTCTGACTACAGAGAGAAACCCCCCGGAGCTGACAAAGGCAAAGGAAGAAGTGGAGGGGAGGAAAATTGGGTGCCATATCCATCGCTCAAGTCTCGGCTTGTGTTCAGTAGTTCAATATTACACCCACTCCACCCATTTTTGATTTGAACCTGACAGTTTTTTCTGAAGCGGCGTACTCCATATCACACGGAGGAAATGAGAGCGCTGAATTCCTCAAGATGTGAAAGGTGAAAAATGGAGACCGGCGGGGGGGGGGGGGGGGGGGGGGG
>JAVQJF010118016.1:0-14369 GCA_036023855.1 Gadopsis marmoratus
ATGAGAAAAAAATCCACATATTCATCATTTATTTAGACAAACAAGGTCTGTTTGAGCTTCAGCTGATCATTAGTCAGGGTTCTGGGTAAATGTGTGTGGGTGAGTAAAACCAGTGAAACGAGTGCATTGTGTGGTCTGTGTCCATATTCAGATCACTTCTCTCCAAAGTGGGTCAAGTTCCTCACAAAATTCAGACCGATCATAAACCTTGTATAGCAAGCCTCATAATATGACATAAATATAAGTGTGGATATTGAGTGTGTCGATTAGCTGATCGACTGAAAATTAACAGATCATAATAATTCTAATAATAAATTAATTTGTCATGTGATATTAGGAATATATTGTTGGTCACAGCTTCTCAAATGTGAGGATTTGCATGTGTTTACGTGAATGTAACATTGTAAATACCTTTTTCTTTTTGGTTTTCATTAGTAATCCTTAGTAGGCAAATTCTTCCACATGTCAACTGTGTGTAACCGCCCGGTTCACCCCGTCCACATCTTCCGTCTGGGATCCCCTCACTAGTGATGGTTCATTTTATTGACTTAGTTCTTCAGTTCCTGTTCATTAAAAGGAACTACTCTTTTTTTCAGTCATTCGTTAATTTCTTTCGGCTGTTCATTTCTGTCCAGTACTGTGCCTCTTGTGCGGAGTACTCAGAAGCTAAAAGAAGTCTCTCAAAATGACGTTCTATAAATTATACCAGTTATTGCAGTGCGCAATATATACACATATATATATATATATACACAATATATTTTTAAAAAAAAGGAGAGGTCCTCCAACTGTTCTTAAAACTATGAAAATGTTCCTCCGGTCTGAAAACACCTACTGATGCCTGTACTGGTTCACTGCATAACAAAGTGTGTCCAGGTTGACTTATCAGTATTTAAACGTATAAACACGCTATATAGTTTTTGGCTGTGGATTAAAGCATCCGCTCAGTCAGTCACTTCACTTATTGTTGCTTCATTGACCTTCCTGTCTCTGCAGCAGTTCGAGGTAGATAGGAGAGCCTTCATCATCATCATCAACTCATTTGACACTGGCCCAGGCAGATGACTACGAGCAGGTCAAGGCCGTCGCTGATATCCTGTGAGTCCAAGAGCCAGTGGCCTGCTGAGTTCACCTAAGCTTTTAAATATAAAACGTATCAACTGACATGTTAATTTGTCTGCTTTGGGACCAATATGCAAAATTAAGGCAAACCCTGTCAGTGTACCTGCCAAAGACTTGAAGAGACTCTTAAAGGCTTTTAAATCCCTTGTCTTGTTCACGTGTGTCAGTTGCCTGTTTTTTTATGTTCCCCTGATGGGAAACACTTAATGTCTGAACTTGGCTCATGTCCTCAGGAGTACAAGCTGCTGTTCGAGGGCGCCAGCAGCAACCCCAGAGACACAACACTGGAGGTGACACACGTGATCAGACATACACTTACTCCCAAGTAGAGAAGCAACTTAGCTCTCTTATTGTCTCTCACTCACTATTCTATCCAACAGGCTTTGTTGGTGTGACGTTTGACGTGTGTTGCAAAAGCGCAATTACGACTATGAAAGACGATGAATGGAATGAAATTACCAAAAATAATGGGAATAACAATAGTTAATAGAATAAAATAGATAATGAAATGAAATGATAAGTCCTAGTTAGTATTGGTAGGGATAACACAAGGTAGCCATTTGTCTATAAATAACAAAATAAAAAGAAAGAATTGAACTTGAACTTGAATCAGGTGCATTATTGTTGCTTTGCATTTAGCAATGCTCTGGTGCATTACATGCTCCTTATTCACAAATAAAATCATAAGCAGTAGTGTTGGGGTGTGATGTGACCAACTGGCGTTGATGGCCCTAAAATGGCTGCTGGGTCTAAGTGTATGAAGTATAGCCCGACCAATACTGGATTTTGGGATAGATGCTGATATCGATCCAATAACGATATATCAGCTGAAGTAATTCTTTAAGCATAAACAGACATAAACATTCCTGATATGGATAGATTTGTTTTTTTTTTTAAAGAATTGACAACTACATTCCTATCTTTTGAGCCTCCTTCCCTCTCTTCTTCCTCGCATCATCATTCCATTCAGTCTTATGTCTTGAAACCATGTTTCCCGTCCCACTTCGGTGTTAAAGATTCTGATGGTTTGATGCTAAATTTTCAACATTCGTCACTCGTAGGTGTATATCGGTTCCGGGTTTCTTGTTGTAATGTGAGTTGCAGCCAGGCTCATTATTGCTTACAAAGTAACACGCATAATCTAAACTGAAATACAGGGTTCGACAGGAGAAGAATCACATGAGCCTGGTCCAACAGAGGTGGTTGCTGCTTGATGTAATCAGCTCACCAGGTAAAAGACGCCACACATTTGACTTGCAAACACTTAGTTGTGATTGTATTAACTTGCGCTCAGTGTGTTGTTTTATGCGGCACGCCCTGTCCACCTGATACATTGGCTGCAGGGGTTAAACTGACCGGAACCACCAGAACAGAAAAGCCTTGGAAGTGGTGCAGCTTGATTTGTTTAAATGCTAATTCCCAGCACTGAAAACACCAACCATCGTTTTGAGATCACGTTCATCTCCAGGCACATGAAGCACTTAAGTGTGCAGTACACTGTATATTTTGGATTTATCGCCATACCCGAAGTTAATGTCTCAAATCTGAACCTCACACGACCTCAGAACTTCAGCCAGTGCAGAATAAAGCGGACATGAAAACATTCCTCTGTTCAGTGTCTCCACCAGGTTCTATAAAATCTGCATTTCTTTCTATTTTAGCGCTAGGTTTTGTCAGCATGTCTGGTTTTCCCCCAAAAGCCAGCGAGTGAAATGTGGCAGCTCCACCTGATTTGCTGTCTTAACAAGATTTGTTGTTAGATATTAAAAGTGCAACAGCTGAATAGGAGCTTCCAGTCCTCGCTGTCCCTGTTCCTGTGTGAACTCTTGCGTTTCTCTAAATGAACGTACTGGTATGAGGCAAAATCTTGTGAGTATAATACAAAGATATATAGATATTTAAAGATGGCTATATGATAGATTGAATCAGTAGATTGAGTTTGCTTAGTTGTCATGGAGTTGTCCTCACCTGACCTCAATATGGAACATTGAGCACAGCAGGTGGGCATATTCAATTAATCAAATTCAATTTAGTTCCAGTACCTTAATACAAATTTAAAATTATAATTTTTATTACATTTAATCTGAAACAAATTCAGATGTATTAAATTTGAATATTTAGTCATTTGGTAACTGCAGTTAGAGATATTTCTTTGTGAAGACTGAAGCAGCACAAGCTGATTTCTCTTTAGGTGTAATTGAGTCCAATCAGGTTCAGCTGTTGTATCAACAGCCTGCAGGGCTACAAATAATCTCTTATCAGAGAGCAGAAAACCATCTGAGAGGGAGCAAACCCATGAAACGCACCCAAGCATGACCTTACAGCTTATAACCAAAGCCAGACTCTTTAACCTGCACTGCTCTGTGGGCCTGACGGACTGGGACATGGACAAGGAGCTGAAACTGGCAACAACCACGGACCAGTTTTGCCACGGTGACAGTTTTTCTTTTTTCTCTTGTGTTGGGCTTCATTGTAGGGTTAAAGGATGGTTGTCATTCATTCCAAACAGCACAGGTACCCACAGATGACTCTGCTGATGTTACAGTTAAAACAGATTATTATCTGAAACCTTTCACACATCACAACTAATTCAATTCAGTGTTTCACATTACACTGAGGAACAGTGACATCTGAAGTACAAATCAACTGATTATAAGTGCAAAATGTGCAGTATGTCAGTGTGGAATGTTTGTCAATAAATGTGTTAATCTATCACAGATGACAAACTAAATGATCAATATGTGGCACCAAGGCCTTGTGTAAGAGCCTCAAGAAGAAAAGATGACTTCATTTGGTACGATAAAACGTCAGGTGAGCCGAGAGCAACACACTGCTGTCTGTCTGCACTGACCTGCTAATTCAGCAACAACCTGTCTGGTTAATAGCTTTAATGCACTGTTTACTTTGACAGCTTCATGCTGTTTTTTTTTTTTTCTTTTCATTCACATTTATAGCATATTTTCAAAAGTTTTAAATGCACATTTGACTCTATATTAAAATTATTCTGTGAAGTTTCAGTGCGTCTCACCACAATGCATTCTGTGCATCCATTAAGCTTAAGAGGAATAGTTTGACATTTTGACAAGTAAGCTTATTCGCTTTCTTGTCAAGCTTAGGCTGAGCTGTTAAATATGAAACTACAGTTAAAAGGTGGGTAGCTTAGCTAACGTCTTTTGTTTCCTTACAAAAACAGAACAAGATAATGTGTGGGAGGTTCTGGTAGGCTATAATTATAGGCTCACTTGTTTTCTTTTCTTTAGACAGAACCAGGCTGACTGGCTTTTTATTTTTCCCCTCTCCCAGATATAATAACAGATGTTATTTGAATCTCAACAAGAAAGCAAGCGTTTACATGTATTTCCCAAAGTGTCCTATGTCCTGCCAAATAAATGATGCTGAACTGATTGTTGTAGCAACTTGAATTTCTGCCATGATTTTTCTGTCTGTCAGACACCTTTGTGAAGCCAAACCTGTGGCTGTTGGTGAATCCCAGTATTGCCTGCCCGATCCAGTCTGCAAACGATGCAGCAGATCTGCCGACTCTCTGTGACCCTGCTGAGGAAATCCAAACACCTCTACTGGGCCATGCAGAGACCCAGCATCCACTTACCACAGAGCTCCACATGTTTGCCCCCCTTGATGCTGCCGTCCAGCAAGAACTGCTGCACTCCGTTTCCTCCTCCACTGAGCACATGGTACAGTATGGACTACAGACATCAACGTGTGTGTACATATTGTGCAACATTCTTAAAGGCTCCCTGTGGCATTTTTGAGCTCTAGTAGTGCATTTATTTTTTTTGTGTCCCCGTTTGATTTGTGTAAATGCACAAGGTGAGGTTACACATGTGAGAAAATCCCTGACATGATTTTAAAATAATACTACATACACTAATACAGGATTCAAGGCACTGATTCAAACCATTTGAGAGTGTGTTGTCTGTATGTGAATGTAATCTTACCATCCTTTACTATTACATCAAGAACAAAGAAGTTTCCTGTCGACCAGCCAAGAACCAACGCAAGGGAAGGACCACGAAGGTCAAGGTGAGAATACTGGGCTTGGGCCCCGAGAAGGATCCTTCAGTGGGCTGTAGGGAGCTCTCTAATCACCTCTTGAAAGCCCCTAAATGCACATTATCCCGATTTATCATCTTACTTTGAGTGATGGGGTTTTGTATGAATAGTTGGCTGGAACAATTTTAATTATTTCATATAGGAGATTTCTGAAGTAGGTGTCGCTCAGTTGGTAAAACCTAATCTAACTTCCTCATGAAGCTTTTGTCCAAAATGTAACTTTGATGGTTGCTTATTTAATGATGAATATTTTGTGCAATCAACATCAACTTAAGATTTGAAACCAAGTTTTCGGGGGCTTTAAACATCCTTGAGAAATATTTTCCTGACGATCCCCTGTAAGTGTGGAGACTGCATGCGTTTCCTCCGGATGTTCTGGAAACACTCTTAAATGAAAACTGTCGAGCACCATGAGTGGAATGAATAGGCTTTTTAGTTTCTGCCTCCTTCCAGGACAGTAAGACCCTGAAGCCAGGATGCTGGCCTCGTCCACCAGTGAACTACTGCATCCTCATCGCCTTGGCGCTCAAGAGCAGCCATACTGGGAGCCTCAAAGTTCAGCAGATTTACCACTTCACCAGGTCAGAATTTGATAATCTGCTAAAACATAATAGGTTTATGGGAAGATTAAAGGTGCTAACTCGTAAGATTATTCGACCTTCTGTTGACTAACTGGCACCCAATCAGACTTTGTATTTGTTTGAAGTTGCTGGAAGGCAAAAGCTGTAATTCCAAAATGTTACTTTTAGTGTGTTCGCACTAAAAGAAAATCGTGTTCGTCTCACTGTGAGATGACCTACAAAGTCGATGAATAGATGTGAATTTGTGCCTGATGACGCAAGTCAAGTGAAATTTGTGAGTTTGTATTTTTGATCTCCAGTGACGCTGTTGCGAAAGCCGATCAGCATTTGATTGTCCTCCTGACGTTGAATCAGAAATGGAGGAGAAAATGGGGTCTTGTTTTCATTTCATTTTTTTTATTGCAGCTATTGCTTGTATTTTACCATGAACCAAGTCATTTGCTCTGATCAATATGAACTCCGTTCATAAAACGGGCATTTAAAAGTGATTTCCTTGTCTTGCAGACAGACCTGACAAAGCACGAATTCAGAGTTCTTACGAAGGTGGTGATATCTGTGTGTAACGCAAAGTGAACATTTGCTTTTTTCTTTTAGTGGGAACATGGTGTTGAAGGGTCTGTTTAATTTCCAATAGTAAAGTTGCTCCAGTCTGTTTTGGGGTTTGAGCTGCATGTTCCCTTATGCCTTCCTGTCTTCTCCCAGAGAGCACTTCCCCTTCTTTCAGACGGCTCCAGACGGCTGGAAAAACACCATCCGACACAACCTGTGCTTCAATAACAGCTTCCGCAAAACTTGCAACCAGCTGTTCAGAGATGGCAAGAGAAAGTCGTGTTTTTGGCACCTGACTCTGGACGGCCAACACCGGCTGAAGGACGAGATCCGCACTTTGACAGGAGAATCCTACAAGCAGCTGGAGAGGAGCATGTCCAACCCAGGTGACTCAGATAAAAATGAATCTGACTGAATGAATTCAGTCATTTGAGGACCTCAAAACACAGGCACCAACAACCTGTAACTTCTGCACTGCTACAGTAACTTAATGCTATTAGCCTGAATGAATTTAGTAATTGGATGGTACTACTTAATTGAAGTAAACAATTCTACCAAATACTTTATCTGCTTGAGTTTGTAAATATTGGACATTGCTGATTTTCAAAGTGCAGCAGCAAGACACTTAGACCTTTCAGTCCTATGGCAAACTGTGGGGTGTTGATGTGTAACGAAGATTATAGTTGAGTCTTTAAATCTTAAGACTTAATCAAGCGAGTTGCTGTATATGACTAAAATATGAATTACTAATTACTTGTTTCTTTTGTTTCAGATGTAATTCAGAGTTTACTTGCACTGTGATTGCTGTTGTAAAAGGTATCGGTTTCAATCTATGAATAATAAATCTTTATTTGCAGAACATGTCATTACTTATGCCTTATATTTATGAATGTGTTTAATTATTGTAAATATTGGGATATCCCTAAAGGGCATTTTGCTTTTATTTGTTACAAAAACAAGTGCAGTCAGGTGAATTTATCTGCATGTCATCGGTTAACATCATCAAATTCATTTTTCATGAATACAAAGTTGGTGCCTTTATTTTTTCTTAACGGGTTGTTTATGTGAACAATTTGCTAAGAGTATTTTTATTTATTTATTTTTTAACTAGGTGAGTTGGGAGCATCACTATGCTAACAAACATGGTTACCTAGCAACCTTCAGGCAGCTGGCATAGCCGTATTTAGCACAATGTGGACAAACGTAGCTCGGCCGATAAAGGATTATTGAGTTTTTTTTTTACTTTCCAGAGTTTTAAAATCTTCTCTCATTGTGCTATAGACTGCTGTGCTGTGTTTAAGTCTTCAAACTGGAATTGTATTTTATTGTCTAATGTTGATTCCCCCTTACATCACCTATCATTGCATTAATTATCAAATTTCTATTACTCACCAGTACTGGTGATATTTTATTTTATGCAGTGCCAATTTCAGTGTAACACCTGCTTAATTTGCTAAACTCAACTCGCCCTCAGAAACGACTAAACATGTCTGGTTTTATGGCCACACCAACATGACCACTGATTTAAAAACAGTGACTGAACTGATTTAAAGATATCCTGATGTAACACTGAACAGTAAAATAATGCAGTCTTATTTGGCTGCTTCCTGGTGTGTCTCCACGTCGTTTGCCAACAGTCAAATGTTTTCTGGAGATGCAGTGACAGAGTTGATGTGTGTTCATTTAGGCACGTCTACTAGTCAAATGATTGTTCTAATACGTTAAACTCAAAATGGTGAAATGTTCAGCTGGATGTTGGGAGGCTGAACAGCACTGGGGTGTCTCCCACATCGGAACACAAGGCAGCGAAGCAACACATCAGGGCAGGTAAGGATTCCGACTGAGCACATTAACACGGTGGCTGCCATTCGATACGGTGTTTAACAAAGGTTTTTAGCCGATTAGTGGTTATTATGGTCTTTACAAGAAATTAGCCATTTCACTTTAGTTCAAACAAAAATGATATTCACAAGCCTGCTGTAGTGTTGAATCTACCTGAGTTATTAAAGAGATCATGACTGTATTCATCTGCTGGGAAAAATGTTAATTGTTATTGCTACACAGAATAGCACAGCATCAATATGATGCTCTAATGTTTGTACAACAGACCAGTGATGAAGAGGGACCTCTCAGGACCCTTCCTCCTGCTCCTCCTCAGCAGTACGGTGTCTGGACTGGGATCAGTGGTGGTGAAACAATATGGGTACATCGAAAACTATTACACCTGGCTGGAGGCACAAACCTACTGCAGGAGGTGGGGATTACTTATTCATATTATCAATAGCTGTTAGAATTTGTAGTTTATTATACAAAGTAAAGCTGAATGTAGCATTGGAAATTGCATAGAATAAATGAGCGAGGTTGATAAACCACGACATTTCTTGTCTATAATTGCGTTCTCTGAAAGGTGGTTTAACTCTGCAGTGTGACCTGACAGTATAGAGTGAACGGAATGTAATCTGCCTCACTCAGAGGGTATCTGTGTCAGAACAAGACTGAGGCTGCAGTCGAATTATCAAAAATTACACCCTGTGTCTGTTTCTTGGCCTCAATGGAAATTGCCATAAGGTGGAGGAAAGATGTAAAGGAGAATTCGTAAGAACTTGGCACCACAGTTGTCTTTTTCTAAGAGAATCCCACTCCACTTACACTAGACTAAATTGCCAACGTCGGCATGGTCGTACTTGCGAACTCGCAAGTAAGATGTTTACCATGTTGGCGATGCTCCCAGGGTCGTATGTTCCCCAGCTCAATATCCTCTTAATATGACGCAAAGAGATCTTTCAAAGGGTTTTATGTTCTGAGCAGTGTTTTTCCCCAGGTCAAATGTACAATGTGCGTTTCCCTGGTTCCCAGTTACCCTTCATCTGAGATCACCCACCTACAGCTTATAGGCTACTGATCTTGTGAGATCCTAATGTTACACCCTCAAATTTGCAGGCAAAACAGTTTTCTTGACTAGCGACATTGTTCTCTCCACGGTGGCTGAATGGATTTTTACCATTCAAACTATATTTGAGGGTAGCATGTGAAACGTCCTGTCTGTATCATTTTGTTTTTAATCGCTTGTTTACTGACAGATCACTTTGCAAATAAAACTTTCATTTACTTTTTCTTTTGTCCAAATAGCTCATCTTATTACACTGACTTGGCCACCATCTATACACAGTCAGATTCGGATGGTTTGGAAATGCAGCGATATCATGCGTGGATCGGCCTGTCTTTAGTATCTAATGCCAGTGGGGCTTCACGCTGGCTTTGGTCTGATGGAACATGGAACGACTACATCAACATCCAGGATAGAGGCGACTACGCCACCGACTGTGCTGCCGTCTATTACAACAACCAAGAGTAATGGGAGACTGCTCTTACACAGACAAAAACAATAAGTAAACTGTGAAACTGTCAGGGAATTAATTATTGTAACTGTACTATAGACTGACAAATCTTTAGCCCTCCAGGCGTGGAGAATTTTATCTACTTTTCTAAGTTTAATATCAAAATGTGTTTTCACTATACAGTTTTTATTGGCTGGTATATGTATTCCCAAAAGACTCGCAGGCCATCTGACCATATACTAGGTGCCCGGCAGGGTAACTGAAAGTTGCAATTTTTCAATGAACCAATTCTATGAAGACAAAGTTTTTCATAATTTGGATTTAAGGATGATAGTGATGCAAACCCCAGAATAAGTGTCTCTGAAGAAAGGACATCTGCTTTTACATGGAGGGAAACATCATCCGCATAAAAGGAAGCTTTCGATTCCAAACCCTTCATCGCTAAACCTTTAATATTAACATTATTTCTTATTTTTATGGGCAATATTTCCATAATAAGAATACACAAACAAGCTGAAAGATGACAGTCTTGTCTGATCCCTCTAGAGTTTAATTGTGTCTGTAATATAACTGGTAATTCTGCTGAAAGGACTAACGCCAGACATGAACCCATTTGATGAAACAATCCCCATCGTTATAGTAATGCAAACACTGATATAAAAATGTCCACTTAAACACGTCGAAGGCTTTCTCAGTCAGATATAAACATATAATTTGTTTAATTGACTTGATGCTATACTCTGCTTAAAAAGTGTTTCTCTTAAAGGGTTCGTGCCTACAATTGTGGAGATTATTACTTCTTCATCTGTTACACACTCAAAGGAGGAGGACCCCAGCATGCTTACACAGTTATACCACAGGCGATGACATGGTCTGAAGCCCAGCAGTACTGCATGGGCAATGGGTACGATGATCTGGCAAATTTTGAAGGCTACGCCGACATGCAATCAGCTGTCCTTCCACAGGACTTTCCAGTCTGGACTGGTCTGTACAGAGATGGTAAGGACAAACATTATTGCAACCTGTCATGCTTTTATGAACTATTGTTATGTATTCAATCCAGAAAGTCGTCCACTGGTGAGTCCCTCTGTAGTGGCTAAACATCTCTCTTAAAGCTCTCAGTAGTTTCTCAGGGGCCAAACTTTATGATTCTGCTGCTACTGGCAATGCTATGCATCATACTAGAAACTTGTGCACACTTTTATCACTAGCAGGCTGGGCTGTTGAAATGCTCTACTTTGACTTTATACAAAATGCAGCTGCTCGTGTGCTGACCAGGAGCAGAAGAAGAGCACACATCACACCGGTCTTAAAATCGCTGCCCTGTTAGTTTTACCTGTAGAATTGTTTTCGACAAATTACTAAATGGTCTTGTTCGACCTCTACTTCACTGACATGGTTTCAAGGACACACTGTCTTCCCCCAAAATAGGACCATATAAGTTGCTTTCACTTCCCTCATAATGAAAACCTTGAGACGCAGTTTAAGAAAACTGAGCTTGTACTACACCCTATGCAATTTGGCTACACGGTGGACAAAGGAGTTGAGGGTGGTATAATCAACTTGTTCTACCTCTTGAAACGTACAACAAAGTAAAACCCCTGCTGTGATATTTCCTTTTTTCTTGCTCTCAATACAGTTCAACCCCCATCTTTAGCCATAAAGCTGAGGGTGGGATTGATAGTTGACTTTCTGACAAACGGTAAACAGAACAAACATTCCCCTCATCTGTGTTGCTGAAGTTTCAACGTCTGTTCTGCAGGGAAAACGTGGAAGTGGAGCACAGGGATCTCGGAGTACACCCATTGGGGACCAAACGAGCCAGCGAACAGCGGAGACTGTGTCTCCATCTCCTCTTTGACCAAGCAGATGGCCACCCAAGACTGCTCCGCCCAGTTACCCTTCATCTGCATAAGGGACAACCTGGTCATGGTAACGGAGAACAAGACCTGGGAGGGGGCTCTGGAGTACTGCCGAGCCCTCACTTCATCTTTACAATCCAACATTGATTCGGACCTGGTTAGCATACAGCCTGGAGACTACATAACCGTGATGATGAAGGCAATGGAGGCCAGCACTGAGAAGGTGGGTTTATATTCACTGACATACAGTATGTAAGAAATGTTGCCATGAGATCTGTGTCCTGTAAGGCTACAAACATCACACTGAGATTACATCATGCACATAAAAATAGCTTTTCTGGGGTCTTGGAATTTCTAAATATTAAATCTTAATGGTTTGAATATTAATAATACAAAGAGTTGCATTTGACCTTGTTTGCAGTTGGAGGTGTCCTGTCAACAGCTTTATAGATGTCTCTTTTATAATGCAGTTCCGCAGTCCAGCTCTCTTAATGCATCCATGGAGGTTCATTAGTTGTTTCTTCTCCTTAGGTATGGGTAGGCCTCCGTTTCCTGGCCGGTCAATGGCTGTGGGTGAACGGGGCGGATATGTCGTACACTGACCTGCCCCTCTACCCCCCGGAGGTGCAGCACTGCGGAGTCATATCCCAGAATGGCTTGGGCAGTCTGGAGACTGCAGACTGTGTGGAGGAAAGGAACTTCATGTGTTACAGAACATGGTAGTGATGTCAGTACCAGATTCTGCATCAGGGTGGTTCCTACCAGATCCCCTTTGCATCCACCAAGTTTATGTTCACATGCTATTCAACTTGGTATGCAGCTTCTTTTGATGGTACATTACACAAGTAAATAAACAGTGTAAAAGGCTTTTAACACGTATCCCACTAAGGAATAACTTTGCAAATGTTTGATCAAACTTAGTTAAAATGGCAATGAAGTGTGACTTTTTTTTCCTCCCTGAAAGCTTTGACAATTCTTCTAACTGAACTCTGTATTTAACAAGTGGAAACTGATCAACTTTGATCAAATATATTTATGTATCGTTAAAGTACAAAAATCTGTAGTGCAGACTGAAGCTACTCACTGGATTTGAAGAGCCCCAACTACAGGAGAGGGTTTCATATTAAAGCATATAATTAACTTTTTTGTTTCCTCATTGTTTTCATTTTCCGTGGAAATTAGTTACCTTCTTGCAAAAAATAATTGAACAATTAGTCCATTTGAAAGCTGTTGATGCTGGTATTCTGTAGATTATCCAGAGAAACATTGTCTGTGGAAATACATGCTGCTGCTTTCCAGAACTTTTAGCACCACAAACTTTTTATACTGTTATTATCCACAGGACAAAATACTGTATAACTTCACCTTCAAAATTCCTTCTACTGGTAATGATATTAACAACATATTTTCCCACAGCTGCTCTGTCATATTCTTGTTGTTTTACAATTACATGAAGGCACATCAATATTTGTTTCTAGTGTACAGTTATGCACATTTGTGACATTAGATCTTAGTGATGCATTTGATATCACTGACCATCAATTATGTTAAAAACATGCTTCGAGGACATAAAAACCTGGATGATCTGCAATTTTCTAATGTTAAACTCAGACAAAATTGAAGTTATTGTACTTGGCCCTGAACACCTCCAAAACACAATATCTAAAGATGTAGTTTCTCTAGATGGCATTGCCCTGGCCTCTAGTGCCACCGTAAGATATCTCGGAGTTATCTTCGATAAGGATATGTCCTTCACCTCACACATAAAACAAACTTCAAGGACTGCCTTTTTTCAAATACGCAGCATTACAAATATCGGGCACATCCTGTCTCAAAAAGATGCAGAAAAACGTGTCCATGCATTTTTTACCTCTAGGCTGGACTATTGCAACTCCCTTATCCCTTATCAGGCTGCTCCAATAAGTCCCTTATGCTGCTGCACTTTTACTGACGAGAACCAGGAAAATAAATCATTTCTCCAATATTATCTTCTCTAAACTGGGTCCCTGTTAAATCCAGAATATAATTTAAAATCCTTCTCCTCACCCATAAAGCCCTTAATGGTCAGGCACCATCATATCTTAAAGAGCTCATAGTACCCTATTACCCCACAAGAGCACTGTGCTCCCAGGTTGCAGGGCTCCTTGTGGTTCCTGGAGTCTCTAAAAGTAGAACGTCCCGTTCTATGTTCTACCAGAGCCTTCAGCTATCAAGCTCCTCTCCTGTGGAACCAGCTTTCAGTTTGTGTAAGTGAGACAGACCCCCTCCTCACACGGAGGCTGACTCAGATGAGCCCTGAGGCCCCCCATAGTTATACCGCTACAGGCCTAGACTGCCAGGAGACTTCCCATGATGCCCTGAGCTCCTCTCCGTCTCCATCTGTACGCACTCTTATGCCATTAATGCTTGCTACTAACTCGACTGCTTCTCTTTCTCTCCTCTCTCTCTCCTTCTGTTGCCTTCTGCGAGATTTTCTGCCTCCAGAGCTGTAGAGTCTGGATCTGTGGATGCAGACCGCCTGCTGCCCCCATGTTCCTGCTCAACAGCCGTCTGTCCTTTACACACACATTTAAAACTGTCCTATGTCATAGTACAGTGACTAATGCATGATCTGTTCCTTCAGTTTGCACTGCTTGCGTAAATTCAACCAGTGCTAAATTCAATTCAGACAAATTTTTGGAGAACTGAAAGTCGACTAACTTGACAAACCCTTTTCAAACTCCGGCCTTCAGTTTGGGTCATGATGTTATCCGTGCGGCTACTTGTTGCTATTGAAAGTCCCTCCCAGAGAATTATATGTGCTGTTTGTGAATGAGTATTTTATGACATTTGTGTCTAAGAAA
>JAVQJF010118017.1:0-15571 GCA_036023855.1 Gadopsis marmoratus
AGATAGATAGATAGATAGATAGATAGATAGATAGATAGATAGATAGATAGATAGATCCAGCTGAAACATTTTAAATTAATAAATGAGGGCATTTTGAGACACACACACACACAAAGGCGAGAAGACCTGTAGTGGCTCCTTTTGTAGGACGCAATGTATATTCTCCATTAGAGGAAAAGCTGCTCTCTTCCTCCATGCCTTCATCTCTGGGCTCTGTCCTGTGTCCTCTGGCCACGCTCCCCTGACACCTCCCTGCTTAACTCAACCCATCTTTTTAACCCAGTGAAGGGCAAGCAGCTCAGACAGCCAGACAGATAAGACTGTGTCCCAAAGTGCCTGATTCGCTTCCCTGTCAGCCCCTTTTCCTTGGTTTGTGTGTTCATGTGAACATACAGCCTTCACTCAGTGAGACAGTGAGTGATTTGCCCCAATGCTCTCCTCTGCAATGGCGGCAGATTACAAGTAAAAATTCAAAACAGAGAATTTTGAAGCCAGATCACACACAAAAAAAAGCATGCATCACAAAACATCTTGAGCCTCCTGGGCAGAAGAAGAAGACATTTCGCAATGCAAGTGCTGTTTATAATTATAGTATAATAACTTAGAATTATAAAATAATAATATAACTTTATAATTATTAAGTTATAAGTACTGTTAAAATTATAGTGAAGGATTTCTGGATTTCTGATTCTCATTCAAGAATCAGGTGGCGATGTGTGATGTGGCTAACAGGTGCCACAACATTAAATTCACATGTTTTACCTGGAAGCTGTTAGTTAAGAACCACTAGACTGGTGAAGGTAGAGGGTGCCAGTCGGGGAAATGCATGCATGATAAAGTGAGTGAAGGAGACAAGGAGAGTTCCCGAGATACAGTAAAGAGTGAGTGATTGGAGCAATAAACGGGGGGGGGGACCTCGCATCGTAATTAGAAGTAATACGCTCCCCAGCGGGCTTTACCACTTTAGTGTGATTACACCTTGTGATTTATATGCTCACAAGGCTTCCTTTGTTCATGCTAGTCGAACTTGCCACATGTCGCAAAGCTTTAACTTTTCGTAATTCAGATTCACGAAGTGGATTTGACTGAAGCTGAGCTCAAAAACAAAGTTTATTTTGTTTACGAGATCAGATACAGTTGCTGCCGAAGCTTCCACTTATGTAGGAATTTTGCTTTTTCTTTTTTCCAAACCATTCACCCAAACAAATGGTACCATCTTCTCTTTCTTCCTTCAGGGAGACATGCTTTACACAGTAAGCCCTGTGGTTTCACAGAGTTCTTATTTATTCCCTCTTCTGTTTAATAATTTCTATAAAATAAACCTCATACATACAAACAGGCAGATTTTCAAAAGAACATCAAGCAGGATTTGGATGCAAAGTGAGTGAGTGTGATATGCCCACATGTGCTCTACTCTATTCACCATTTTCAAACCGAAATGTTGATGGGGCATCAATTATACAAGATTGGCGACAGACAAACCTGGCTGGTGGCTTGATGAAGTGACAGTGAAGAACTGCTACAGGTTTTAATGTTTGCAGGAGTATGTTGCTTGAAAGACAATCTGAGTTGATCTGTAGTAGCTGACATGAATCAGAGAACAATAACTGACATTGGACCATAATTGATTGTCACTCCTGTTGTTAAAATCACATGTAGATAAGGATGAAAAACACTGGAATATTCCTTCGAGGAGTGCCCCAATGACTCCTTCCTGCCAGACATCCACAACACCCAAGCTAAAAACCTTTACGAGTAGAAGCCAAAAGACATTAAAATACTTCTACAGGTATACTCAAAATACATCTTCCCAACAGAACAGCAAATTTAAGTCTACCAAGTGGAATTCCTTAGTGTGCATATATTTTACTCTCATTGACTGTCTCGCTGTCTCTGTATCTATTTCTCTCTTAAGCACGCATCTCAGGAGACAAAATAAAAGTGGCTTTCTGGAATTAAAGCGTAACTGCAGAAATAAACCCCTCCTCCCCATCCTTCCTTTGTGTGTGTGTTTTTGTGTGCAAAGACAGTCAGAGAAACTCTATTATCCTGAACCGATCAGTGGCACTGTGACTCCTGATGTACCACGGCCCCGTGTGATCACTGAGGGCCCAGACAGCAAGATGTGAAAGCAAATTAGTTGTGTGTGACGGCTTCCAGAAAGAAATTAGGTATGTGTGTAGGTTATGAGACAGAAATAGAATGTAGTTATGAACTGACTGAGTGCTACACTGAATTATACCTCTTCAAATCAAATTGACATAACAGACATACTAAATGTCATAACACACCATAAGATACTAGTATAACCTATACGTTCATAACTTTTCGGCCCATTATTGCATGCATGCACCCACACAGACATGATTTAGAAAGAGACTGCAACAGCTAAATTAGATCCAGATGATAAATATGGTTTTTATTTGCCTATTGGGTGCATTCATACATACAAATACACATAAACACATGCACACAAGACAAGCACATGTATGAAAGGCACAAGTAAGGGACAGAGGGTGCAAGTGTGGTGAGGGGGTTAAAGCCGAGGAACGCAGGCGATATTTGCAATGCATCACATTAGGGGCAGCGGTGAGAAGGCTGGGCTGAGGGGAGTAAAGCGAGATTTATATTCAGAGAAGGACAAATCTTGGCAGTCATGGAGTCCCTATGTTAAGAGGCTTGAGGTGAGGCGGAGGATCGTATTGATGAGGAAGTCCAGGAAAGATGGGTGTGGGTGCAGGATTGTGGTCCTGTGGGGATGCTCTGTCTACAGCAGCGATATGGGGCTCAGATGGCGGATTAGTGTTTCTGCTCCATAATCAATTTGCTGTCTGGATCCCATTGCACATCACCCTAAACATCCAGTCCTCGCATGAGCCTGCAAAACCTCTCTCCTTCTCTCTCCCTCCACCATTTTCACTTTAAGTCCTTTTCGCTCTGTGCTAACACTATAATAAACTTAAACAGAATGCACTTCTATTATTTGTTTTTTCTACTAACCCTCTCCAAAAGTTCTCTTCTCCTAGTTTTTCTCTCCACAATGTGTGTTGCTTTCCACCAGCCACAGTAGATTTTGCACCCACTGCATTTTAGGGCAATATGGGGGACTTTGGGAGTAATCATATCAGGGAGTGTGTGTGTGTATGTGTGTGTGTGTGTGTGTGTGAGAGAGAGAGACTGTGTAGGGATGTAGCGGTTAACCTTGACCAAGGGCAAACTATTAGCGCCATCTCACCCTTGGGTACAAGCTCGCTGCCATCTGCTCCAGTGCTTTGGAGTCATAATACTGGCTGACCAATCAATAACATATTACATGCTGGCACCGTGCGCCAGCCACGGTCATGACTTTCTTTGCTTATTAAAGGCAAAGGACACATTACACTCCAGAGAGGAAATACCGTACATTCCCCACAAACAGAGCGCTCTGCAATATCAATAGTAAAGTGAAATTAAAAATGTTATTTCTGTTTGCAGAAAACAAGCAGGCTGTCCATCAAAAGTGTATTTCTTCGCAGATATTCAGCCTTCATTTTAAATACAGTCTCGCAGAAAAAAAAATTACTTTGTAAGGAGGGCAGATGTGCTGGCATTTGGTGAAGGTGTTCGAATCTGTGTATGTCTGCAGAGGGGAGGAGTACTTTGAGATGAAAGCCCACAGAGTCAACCAGTTGGGGAGGCAGAGACAGCAGGTGGTGCTATGAGCGCTCCTGCTCTGGCTGAAGGAGGCAAAGAGGTTCTTGTGTCAACAGATCAATAAGTGTGAGACTGGGTCGAGGACTATGCATTTCAGATTGTCTGACACGGACAGAGATGAAGGTGTACGTGTTGTGCTCCCTGTTGCCTGCCCTCTCTGTCCTTTATTCTCGCTGTGTCTTAGAGCGGTGGGTGTGGCTGGGTCCTGACGAGACACTCCGGGTCCCTTCTCTAGTTGATTGTGGAGCACAGCTGCATGTCATTCATATCACTTTCGGCGATACTAAGGCCGGGGCCAGTGCTCCACACGCCGCCAGATCCTCTCACCACATCTCGGCATTGTGAAACCCTTGAGTCTTAGTTTGCTCCTGTGCCTCATCGACTATTTCTCTCTGTCCAGATCATTCCCTCACCCGAGTCCTGCCGCTACCTGGCTCACCTCCGTCTGTTTCTCCGAGACCGCTCTTCCTAGGCACCCCCCCTCCGATCTGTCGCCTCTGCTGTAGACCCACTCAGACCTGTCCGCCTGCCTTTTGTTTTCAATAAATTCACCCAAACCCTGACTTGTGCTCTCCTTTCGGGTTCGTCCCCTGCCACCGGCCTAACGGAAAGATGTAGTAGACCAAAAAAAAAGGGGCTGCATCTGTCTGGTCCAGTCTCTCACCCCACCTCCCCCTTACACATAAACGCAGACAGGCATAATCAGCTCTGGCATAGTGGATATGTAAATACTAATACTATGCTGTATCAAAGGGCGAGACTTGACCCCACTAATGACACAACAGCTTGTCTTAAAGCAGGTGCACACATATACAGTATGCATGTACAAACACACGCAGGTGTACACACAGCTCCATCTTGTCAGCCACTGTCCATGGCCCTCTTATTGGACCAGGCAGATTGTCACCTCTTCTGATGCCTGTGGGCACACACAGATGAGAGCTACTAATTGCCTTGCTGGGGCACGAACGTGACTCGCATGTGGCCGGACAGGTTTGGACGCATGGGAGTGCTTGCAGGGAGTTTGTGAGTTGTTTGCGTGAGTCACTAAAAGGTGGAAGTTTGAAGAGGAAAAAAAAAAAAAGGCTTGGATGGTGTGTGTTATTATGCAGGATGAATACTCATCAGTCTGGTTGATGGCACAAGGACCTGAGTGAGGAGGCTTTTAAGTGCCCGCTACACTGCCCTGTCATGAAGGGGTGAACATGAATCACAAATCACACTGGCAATCTTACCTTGGCCTGGCCTCAATGTCGTGCTGAAAAAAATGGGAGGGGGAGAGAGAGAGAGAGAATAAAACATATTTAAAATATTTGCACAGGTGTTGTGGATAACAAATAAAAAGGTAAACAACATAATTTACATCAACTTGGTCCACAGCTGGCATGCCTCTAAATGTGACCAATTAATTTTCACTTTCATCCAGCAGTCGTGCTCATGTATATTCATGAGCCTTTAAAGGAGCAGTCTGGAACAAAGCACCAGGTGAGCTGCAAACATTATTCACATGCTGGCTTTCCCGTTTCATTTTGATTGGCGCTTGAAAGGTGTTTCAGTGTTAAAATGATGGAAGTGACTCGTTGACTGCCAGTATATGACGGATACACAAACATTGCAAAGCAAAAGGTTTATTCATGAGCCGAATGAAAAATGTAATCACTTTTCAGATTCCGTCAATTTCCAGAAGCTGCAAATGCATTATGTCACAAAGCTTACCCGTAATATTTATATTATTGCAATGAATCTGCACGGTATACTCCGTATTGCATGCCAAACACAGCTTCAGGATGCACACAACACACTGGCTGTTATGTACTACAGCCAAATTACTTTATACCATTATTATACCATTCATTCCTGATCTCAATTGGTTTATCTTCAGTCCACGGGACCTTGAGGACGAGACACTCTTTTGTTACCTCAGCCCCAGCACAGATGGTACTGTAGCACTAGACCTTGACTACCAGCTCTAAGAGGCTAAGATGGCTGCAGCAGAAAGGGATTTCGACACTGTCTAAATAACGGCATCTTGGAGGCAGTGGCTCTTTGGCAGCACGGCAGATGAGAGGAGGCTGAGGAGCATTGACTGACTCTCAGCCTCACACCGACTAAGATTTGGCTCTGAATTTAATTAGCTTCAGATCAAATACTGGAACCCAGTGAGATTTTTTTTCTTGGTTTACCTTGTCAAACATTTTAATAGACTCAAAAGTCAATTTGTGAAATGAGTGCAAAACTGACCTTCACCAAGGAAGCTCTTGACAGGTTGAATGAGACCAATCTGTCAAAGCGCTTTGGGAAACATTAAGGTTGAGAAGCGCAGTGAAGCCCAGTTACCATTTGTTTCTTTTCAATTTCTCCATTGCTTGTTTAGTTATCTGACCTATCATTAGCTGATAGCTAAAAGAGTCAGGTTTTAAGATGTTTAGTCTATGCCTGCTTTAATTTAAACTGCAAATCCACTGTTAAATATAGCTTACCTGATTTTATGCATTAAAAACATTTAAAAACAATCAACAACAAAAGCTAATGTTGCTGGGGAAAATATTTTTGGTAGATACATTTCAGTCCACCACCCTGTGACAGTACATGGGACATCACTAATCAAAAGGTCAAACTATTTTTAAAACTGGGATAGGCAAAATCTGTGCAAACCTTACACCTCTCTTTCTGCGACCTTGTATCACTCTGCTAAGCCCCTCCTACCCAACCCACAGTTTCAAACAGCAGCAGAAGGACTAGGCTGTCCTGCGAAACCTCGTGCCTCTCCACAACGTGAGCCTCACTGAGACCGCGGCTCCTCTCGCCACGACTCGTCTTCTCAGAGACCACAGGGCCACAGGGCAGAGCGTCCCAGGCTCCAGAGGCAGCTGCAACGCCGTCTAACAGCGGGATGAGAGGCTGGTACACCGTACACACACACACGTGCCACTGCCCCCCCTCAGCCAAGAGGCGGTCTTAGTTTTATCTCAGATTACTTGAATTACAATATGGTAAAAGGCCCAAATGACACCAAGAAAATACTGTCTACCCCACCTTTCAGTCAGTGATAGCTGCACTTTAGGAACATATCTGCAAATTAAAGTGTAACAACTTGTGTTATATTAGTTTTCATTCAATGTCAATGATCACCCCGAAGAGACCAAAATCAACAATGAAGTTATCCTACTACCAAGTACGGTCAACGATGTCCTCGATATATCAGGGATTTCCAGACAGAGTCCGATGGTATGCTAAATGATAAAAGCACAATATGCTTTGTTACTATTTGTCTGGTTTATAAGTTGGCTGCATTCCACACCAGTCCATTATCTTGATGATTCTATGTAAATAAGTGTTGATTGCATTATATTACAACAGTAAAAATTAAACGTTACTTTAGTCCCAGCTGTGTGCTTTGTTTTCATTTGGTCCAATTAAAAGAGTTATTTTAGTGCCGCTGCCCACATAATTGAAAGAAATATGCTGTTAGAAAGAAACTGATGGCTATAGAGGTTTGTTCCATCTGTAATTACCACAGTTACCTTTGCAGCAGCATAAAGAAAAATCAAACCTTCACGGTTGAATAATACCACATTCGACATTTCCTATATTTTTCACATGGCTTTGGGTAGTTCAATCAATATGTGCACACATAAAAACCGGTCTCTCGAAGCCAAGAACAACCCGGACTCACTCTGTCTGACAATATCAACCTCATGGGAAGGTTTGTTCTGTTTGAATGAGAGCTGAGCTTTAATTCGAAGGAGTGCTGTTAACTCCCCCGTACAAAGAATCTGTCGGGCACAGCCTCAACAGCTCAATGGAAAACTGAATTAGTATCATAATAAGCCCACCGTAACCTGTTTTTTGTATACACTGCAAGGATCGATAAGGAAAACTGTACCGTCCTCTAAAATGAAACATGTCATTAGTCATAAATATTCAAAATGTATAAAAAAAAGTAAATTTGTCGTGAAATTCAGATTGCTTCATTGGTCCATGGTAGCTGGACTTTTTAAGCCCATAGGGGTTGGCCATCAGCCCACATGACGAAACATGCATTCTACTAAAAGTTAATAAAACTTGCATGAAAATAAGAGCTTTAGCTTATTTAAATGGTAGAACCATTGGGCAAAAAGCTACATCGGTTTAAATCAGCCTTCGAGCAGTTCATTGTGACCTGGGCCACGGCTGAGAGAGGGCAGGGTCGCTGGTGCAGGCTGCCAATGTCTGAGCCATATTGGCTTTGTTTTCACGCCAGGAGTCCTGTGCATCTTAAAGAATGTTGAGCCTCCGCTTCTGCCTTTCTAAACATAATGACGGACTGAAGGAACCATACTGAACCTATTCAGTCATACATGTGAACGTGAGGCATAAAACAGCTGCCAGACACAAGTGGGTTGGCATGTACACAGACACATGTGCACAATACTGGCTAGTAGGATCATGTAGTTTGTGGATTTCATACATTTCTGTATAATCGTTTAATGGTTTATGTTACCTATTGTACGACAGGTGTAATATATATATATATATATATATATATATATATATATATATATATATATTTTTTTAAAAAAAAACTATATCTATTGTAAAGTATCTATCTATACCAGTCTATTCTGTACATACCTGAACATCCCTGCTCTCTCATTTTAGTGTGTGTTCAGTCAGTGTGTTCCATTTGCTCTCTGTGCATCTGTATGAATGCTTTAGATGACACAAATCACTTCCTGCATATCAAGGTTTTGTATTTTGTAATTACCATATAGTCATCACAGGATGTTCAAGTAAAGACACTGCGTGGTTGTACAAATGAGTACCTACTGGACCCTTTAATAAAAAAAGAATGTTGAGATAATAAAAATGATTCAGAAATGGACTCGGACGGAGACAAACTCTCTTAATATATTCTTCCTCTGGCTCCTACTTATTGGTCAATTTTCAGAACACTTTCTTCATCCCCGCAGTGTGTGTGTGTTAATGTGTGCGTGTACACCTATGTGTGCCTATGCCTACACAGGAAAGAAAAAGAAAAAAGATTATTAACAGAAGCCGTTTTAATTTGTTTGTTTGACCTTAAGCAAGAAGACTCACCTCAATTATGTGGTCTATTCTTTGGGGAGCAGTTTAAAGGATGGGTGTTTTATGCAGGTGAGGAATATTTGACATCCTAGTTGCTCCATTCCACAGGCTTGCAGTCACATGGCTGCAATGTGTGATATTCTTTTATTCTTGTAAAAAGTTTTAAACTAGACACTACTTCCAAAAAGTGCTGGAGGCTGTAGCTCTCTGGTAAACGGGATTAGATTGTGCTTTACATGAGGAGGAATAAAACAAAAAATAAAAACAGCAAAACAGGGTTAACATATATAAAACATGTATTTTCATTCAAACAAAGCTGACGGTAATGGCTTTGTTTCAGTGCAGCCTATTCATGGATTTCCCTGCACTAGCTCACAACAGTACAGGACTTTTGCAACAAGAATGACTATAGAATGGGCTGTAGAGCTGAAACAACAGATTCATCAATAAGTAGCTCAACACAAAAAATAAATATTTTTTAAAATACGAGTAGTGGTTGCTTTCCACGACTTTTTGGTACATTGTGTACTTGTGCTTTTGTGACTGTTGGCACGACAAAACCTCAGTGTAGGCTCCCTCTGGCAATTTGAGATTTAGAATTTTTGACATTTTAAACCACTAGTGTAACTAATGAATTAAAACAAGCATTGTAACATTTATCAAGAAAGGTATTGTTTCAAAATTAGTATCTGAGACAAGGACTAACCTACACATTTGAGCAGATCTGCAGTTATGAGGCAAGTGGATGATTGTAGTTGGTAGAGTGAGAGAGCAAGTAGGAGAATTAATATTTGAGTTATTCTCTGGATCCAAGAGGGTCTGTACCAAAGACAAAAATATGTTGCTGCCGTTGGTGAGCTCAGGTGAACTTGATGCAACTCCTCCTTTCAACAACAGTCTTGGTACCCCCACGTTCATTCACTTCAAATCTCAAACAACTCAGCCCTCATTTGGAATTTCTGTGTGTCAACATACACACAAAAATATACACCATTGCTGGATAAGTCAATTGCTGCATAAACTCCCCCCATCTCCTGTGACCATACTTCCGTCCGAATAACACTGCCCACTGCCTACTCCAGGAATAACTAACACCTCAGAACAAGCAGGGCAACCATCGACATTCAGTTAGGGCCTTAATGAACTTGGTCCACCGTGGATTCATTTCTCAGCTACAAAAGCAATCTGCACATCAGCTACCAACCATTACTGCAGCCTCCCTGGTCCTTCACAGCGTCGCCTGGGAGCACTCAAGCCTCCTTTGCTGAATGTGGTGACCAAGGTTTAGAGAGTGACAAATGGACCAATGGGATATTTTAATTTGGGACCTATAAGCAGTAAAATCCACCGCTTCGATGTCCAAATGAGAGATAAGGGAGTTAAGGGCTGCAGAATCTGAAGTGATGCAAATGCGCCGACATGGCTTGAAATTCTGGTTGAGTTAGTGCATGTGTAAATGTATGAATCATATGCTGTAACTGCACACAAGCTGAGGTGTGAGCAGCACATTGCCATGAGAACTTTACTTGGACTTAGGGGCTGGTATGTAAAAAGAGAAGGAATGCTGTGTTCATAACTGACAAATACCGCAGCCAGATGACAAACATAGTTACACTTGTGCTTCATCGGTCAACAGCTCAGGATTTATTTGCATCCAACTACCTGTATCATAATGACACAGTTAAATGTGTGAAAGGAAAACTGCATTTCTCTACGTAAACACAATGTATGCCCGAATAAAAACAGCCAGTCTCTCCTCTCATTTGGAACAGAGCTGTGAATGGTGGCACTGGTTTACCATATTTACGTTCAGTTTTCAGCAGGTGCTACAGTCATTAGTAAAATAATCCTTTTAAGTTGAATGCCTGAGGTCAAGCCTCCATGGCTGCAAGCATACACACTGCTTAGGTCCCTTTAAGCAAAGCACCAAGCCCTTACCAGAAAGAACATTTCTAACTAAGGCCACATCACAAAGCAAATGAACTGGTTAAGATGCCAACCTGTTGACTATCCTATGTAATAAATGATGAATAATAATGTACAGGATACACTGTATATGTAGCAACACCTGATCAGCAACAGCTTTGTGCTGGCTGGCAAATTGTTTGTAATTGTCTACGACAAGAGCGACACCACCCAGTTTAACGAGGCTGCACTTAACAAGTTTGGAACTGTGTTTAAGCATTAGATTAATGACCTGGTTTGCTTATGTCCTTTCAGAGTGCTCTCAGCAGACCTTGTGATGTGGCGTTGTCTTTTAGGGTGTCAGCTCTTCCAACCCAGAATCCAACATAAAGTGGGTCCAGTATAATTGGTCAAACAGAAAGCCTACCTTAAACATAGTTTGTAGCTGGGATTAAAAATGTCATCAATTACTTGGAATTACTACATTAGTTACTACAAAGAAATCACCTTAGATTCAGAGGGCCATGTTTGAGCAAGGCCAACCCCTTTAACTCCATCAGACTTAAGAAGTCCTGTTTGAGACTATAGCTTATGTAAATCAAACAGTATGAAGATATTAAAATGAAATGGTGTGCAGCCAAAGCCTCCAAGCTTAAAACATCACACTAAATTAATTACGGCATGCTGAATGTCAGTCACACTGGGCGTCTGCGAGACTGCGATATACAATGCTGATTGTACAAAAAGCAGAATAAGGATTACAAGGAAGGAAGGTTCTTCTCACCTGCACTCTGTGGGCTGGTCCTGGCGCTGCTGCGAGGGCCTGTGCCACCACTGCAGGACCTCCTGTCTCAGCCTGTTCCAGCAGGCACAGCTGGTTTGTGATGTTGGCCATCTCTTCCTGCAGGCGCTCAGTTTGGACACTGATCTCGGCAATTTTCTCAGCCGCGGATGCCGTCAGGAACGCCTCTTTTAGGTCTACCAGGTGAAGGGTCCTCTTCTCCTCCAGACGCACCAATATGCGGAGCTCATCGAACTGGCTGTTCACATAGGCCTCTAGCTCTTCTGTAGACATCTATGGGATGTGGCACGGGCCACAGAGAGAGAGAGAGAGAGAGAGAGAGAGAGAGAGAGAGAGAGAGCATGAGTGGAGGAATTAACTGGGCAAGTTTAAGTACGAGAAGTGTAGGTATGAATCATTGAGATTAACTCATAAAATTGAGAAGTGGAGAAAGGCTTCAAGCCCAAACAAGTAAGTAAAAATGGAGATGAGGTGACAAAATTATAATGGCATGAACTAAGTATAGGGGCCAGACAGAGAGTTCTGTCTTTTAGTTTGACATGGGAATATCATTTTAATAAGCACACTGGTCTCTGCAAGCAGACGCTAATTGATAGCATGAAGCAGATCCCCTGGAGGCAAACTCTACGCATACAATCTATAGACAGAGAACTCAGGGGCTCCTTCTATCCATCTTTTTAATCAATTTCCCAGTTCCCCCGATGAGGTCTCTTTAGCCATGACTCATTACGTTAAAAACACCTCAATAAACAGATGCCTCCCTACAATCCTTCCTGCTGAGATGGCTCCACCTCCAAAGCAGATGCTGCCATGACATAAAAACACCCCAAGGTCCCTTGTTACGATCTCTGCTCCTGAATATGTGAAAATCACTTCAATCTATGAACATCAGCTGCTCGGTCTCCCCTCTTCCCTTGAGCAGAACTTCACTCTCTTCCTTTCCATCTATTTTATCGTGTTTCCCCTCAGCATCCCTGCCTCTCCAGTGAAGCACGGAATCATAAGTCTTTACTGAGGTTGGCAGAGCCACGTCCCCTAGGGGCCCAACGTTTTATTGTGCATTTGCCATTTCTGCACAAGCAATCAGATTCCCCAAATTGCCCATTAGCCAAGCGCAAGAAGTAACATTTTTAATTTACTTTCTTTGTATGAGCAGAAAAAGAAAAACCCACATCGTTCATTCTGAATGAGACAGAAAGACTAATTGGAAAGCAAAGAGTTGTTTTCTCTTTTTGCTTCACTAATATCAATGCCCTGAATACGTGTCTGATGGATTAGGAACAATACACTACAACTGCCTTGGACTAGCAACATGTTCCATTCCTTGTCCAGATACTCAAGGAAGTGTGAATGCGGAGAGTATGAAGCACCCTTTTAAAAATCTCTCTCTCTATGCCTCTGGATATTCTTATGCTTTAACACACAGAGCAATAGAAGGAAGTGCTCAAATATAATAAATCCTACGCAATTACAATATAGGCTGATTAAATCTCCTAGAAGACTTATTTTAAACATGAGAAGTGAACACTTAAAAAACATTTAGAAATAACAGGGCATTTACTACTTTATTTTGTACTGGAAAATAATTTAATGCTTAAGCCCTTGCTCATGTTTTGATGTCTGAGACGTCTTGCTCAAAGTTGGCTCTGATTGAGGTGTCATGGACAACATGGCGGATCAACATGTCCAATATTCAAGTCCAATTCCCCTGCAAATCTAAATAATCCTTTCAAATATTCATTTTTAAAAGCTCTGCCTATGTGCTAGGTATTTACATGTATTACCAGTTAGCCAAACGCAATATATCTGTCTGTCACAATCGTCAATGACATCTAAATTCATTAACAGCTAGCAGTAGCAGGAACGATTTCATGAGCTCATTCTAAGTCAGATGTAGCTTTAGCATTCAGTTACCATCATGAATACAGATGAAGAGTGAAATCTGAGCCTTTTCTGTGATCATGCCAGGTTTGGAGAGAAAGCAGTTAGCATAAATCATGAAAAACAATGCTACCCAAGAACAAAGCTTACATGAATAGGGGCGGACAGAATTGTAACATCAAACATCTCGTCTTTAGTATCTTATCCGTCATCAACCTGACACATTCCATCATCACATCTCCCAGTCTCCAGGACGTCCACAGAGCCCCCTGCCCCCTCATCGAGTCCCTGTGGCCTCTCTGGCAGATGGGAGTCGTGATCCTGGATCAGTGCTCTTTGTGTTTTATGAAGCAGGAGCCCTCTGCCCTTGGACCTTTCACTCAGTGACTGAGTTTCTATGAGAATTTGTCCAGCTAGCAAGGAATGAGCATTCATGCGTGCTAATCTTCATTTGCATTGCTGCAAGCTGAGGCCAATGAAATGAGGCCTCAGGAGAGACAGCGGCACGCTGCTTACAAGGGCAGAGTTAGAGCAAGGACAGGGGATGAGGTAGGACATCAGGCTAGCAGATTAAGAAAGCTAATTTATTTTTAAAGCGAAGGTAGGACGTTAGGGCAAGCAGATTAGGAAAGCAAAATTCTTTGAGTCATGTGTTTAACATGTATTTTTACTGTAGAACTGTTGTTATCTGACAAATTCAGGAAAGATGGCAATGCGAGCAAATGAAGGACTGAAAAGGCTGACGTCAGTTCAGAACTCATATGTAATGTAATCTGCAGTTATGCCCGTCTAGCAAAATGGTCATTTTAACCAGAAAATGCCAACTTGGATCTTGATTTTTTTAAATTACTTTTCTAACAATATATGAGAGATGTGAAAGGTGTGCTGAAAGTTGAATTTAAGGAAAAAGAAACATCAACTCAAAGATCGGGACTGTGACTTTCTAAAAGTAGACAACTCCTTAGACATTCCATGGACACTTTACATGATTACAGTGTAGCGAGACACTCAAATAGAATTAACTTCACACACTAGCGTACTTTGTGACTGGCTGCAAAAAAAGGCTGTGCTACTCATTAGTGCTGATTAAAAAATCTGCAGAAAAAAACTCATATCCCTTGGGAATGAAAATATACCAGCGTAAAAACTACGAAAAACTGTGTCACAATGCTTTGGTGAGACATCAGGACAATAAAATGGACAACAAAAGTAAACTGAAAACAGCTAACAACAAATATCAAAGTAGCCTCAGCTTTTAATCTTCAACCGCTCAAGCACTTCATTAAAAAGTGGGTCCATTGCTACAAATGCATTCTTTTTGTGGATGAAAACATTTTCATTTCTCGTTAACTCCCAGAGTTTTGTGTTATTTGAAATTACATCATAATATGATGCCCACGACAGCTAGAATTTACTGGTTGACAAAATAGTGCAGTCTTGGACATGAATCTTTCCCTAAATTTAAGCTGCAGGATGCAGCTTCAGTGACGTGACAGAAAATGTTGATATGCAGAATGTTTTTTGAAATTGGCAATGAGAGACGATAATATTTTATCTGACTTTGGTGCATGTTTAGGGGAATTCTGGCGGCACTTGAGTTCAAATGAGGAACTTTCTTTGAATCTTCTCACTACCAAATGTGAGCCGGTCCTGCCACTTATTCAGAAGTCCGTTTTGTGTGATGCTTTTTAAAAAAGGCCTAAAAAGCATTAATAGAACATTAGGAGTAAATTGATTTGAACTGTCTTTCCCCTTGGCAATCGTGGCCCCATTCCAAGTGAACACTACTCTCTCTCGCTCTCTCTTTTATCTCTTCCACAAATTAAATTCTCCAATGTCGCCTCTAAAAACAACCCAGTAATACATAGAAAGTTCTTTTGAAAAACACCAGCTCTTCAAAAGTCATATAAAGTAATATAAAGTGAGGAAGTAAGAGAAGTTACAAGAGGGAGAGGAAAAAATAGGAGACAGAAGATTTTTGGTTTTGTAATAGCAGAGTTTCAATATCCAGCACTTTTTTATTGGTTTTGAGAGAATGTCAGCCAAGCAACTTTCTGGGGAATGATACAGAGTAATTCAATTAAAATGCAGCGAGTAGAGAGAGAGTAAGGGAATGGCAGCCTTAAAAAGCAATGGGGGGGGGGGGGGTGGGGGTTACTGGGGCAAGGAAACCGGCAACACATGGGTTACTGGATAACATGAAACAAAAAAACAAAAATAAAC
>JAVQJF010118019.1:0-12404 GCA_036023855.1 Gadopsis marmoratus
CCGGTGTCCCTATTCCGGGCGAGGTGCGCCAACTCGATTGCAGTCGTCTCATCAGGGTCTTGTGAATCGCTCTTAGTCTGGCCCCTCACCTGGGACCACTCTGCCTTGGGAGACCCTACCGGGGGCTAATGCCCCAGACAACACAGCTCCCAGGGTCACAGGGGCACCCAAACTCCTCCACCACGTTAAGGTGGCAAAACATATTTTCCTAAAATCCTGTGTTGCGGTCATTTCTGCATTGTATGCGTAACGATTTCCCTCTGGTCTTCTGCATGTCTAATGTGGACAGCACCACCTTATCAACACTCCGTTTATTCAGACAGGAAGACAACACCCTGCCATCTGGAATGGCTGGGCTCTACTGATCATTAGAAACGCAACACACACACACACAGCAGAGCTCTCCCCTCCCATCATTAATCGCTCATGCCCATCAGCTCTGTCAGTTAGCAACTGTATAAGCCATTAGACCAGTGCTACTCACCCTGTTAGGACCACCACAAAGTCCATTACATTCCAGCCATTACGCAGGTAGGAGCCTTTGTGAAAGGCAAAGCCCAGGGCGATGATCTTGATGCCAGCCTCAAAACAAAATATTCCAATAAAGTAGGGTTCTGTGTCGTCCTGTTGTGAAAAAGCAGAGGAAGCAGGATTCATGAAATTACAGAGTTCCAATGGATGTGTCGATAAAATCACATATTGGCCAGTCAATGTCATCAACCTCCAATAAAATATGATTTTCCTTAACAGCTTCAGGGTATCTCTGTTCCATGATCATCTTCAAATGCTGAAGAACCACCATTGAGGACACTGAAGTCATGTCATCTGATTTCTTTCTGGGGATTTGGGACCTTAAGGTGTCCAGCAGTTAAAAAACATACACACGCTGCATATTTAACTGGGTGAAATTTAAATTTGACTTCTTTTAACCCAACAAAATACATAAATAGATATGTGTTTCTAAAATCCTGGCTACCGCCATGCTCAGAAAATACTTTGTAGTAGTCCAGTTGCTTTTTTGTTAAGAATGTTTTGGCTACTGGAAGCCTCAAATCCAAAATCTGGAACATGATTTTCACTTTTTGAGTGGTTCCTGCTGCTGGCCTTCCTTTTCATGCAGTGGCACTCTCTCAAACAATGTCTGTAAAGCATTCAAGGTGACAATGTTGCATGAACTGTATTACAGAAATAACTGAATTAGACAAGATTTGGTTTTAATTAGGTATCACGCATAGGGCTGGGTATTAATACTTAATACATTTTGGCACAGACTGAAATGGAAAAATTGTTGAGTGCTGAAAGCTGGCTTTGAATGTCTGGTCAGATTTTTCTTTCTCCCTCTGATTCACATCCTCATTGAAATAAATCGGCATTTTGTCAACTATAGACATGTTTTACACAAATGTCTTGCTTGTGTTAAGACATATATTTATATTTCTCAAAGTATTCAAAAAGAATCAGTGACCTCATAAAAGTAAACCCATTTTTATAGACTTGCTTACATGTGATGTCGTCTTTATATTGTCTTATTAATCGCTTTTATTGGTTTTGTTTGTATTAATCTTTTATCTTGCTTTCGTTTGCTTTTCATCTTTTAATGCTTTCTGTTTTATTGCTTTCTGAGTTTCCTGTTCTTGCCTCATCTGTCAAAGCACCTTGACAACTCTGTCTTTTAAAAGGTGCTATATAAATAAAGTTATTATTGTTGTTGTTGTTGGCCAAACAATAATAATCCTGGTTACCTTGTAAAAGGAATGGAGTAATTCTATGAAGCACTGGATCATTTTTCATTGTCGCAGACAAGACATTTCAACTTACGGTCTGAGAAATTGCAATTTTTTTTTCTTCATATTCTTGGAAATGTAACTAATTTAATTTAATGTATTGATTGATAGAGAACATAATCTGCAGATGAATCTTCAATGAAAATAATTGTTACTGAGCAGCGGGGGTTACCAGAGGTAACGATAGGGTTCTGCTTAACCTGCAGGGTTCTGCTTAACCTGCAGGGCTGAGGAGGGACCCTAACTTACACTGAGGAAAACATAAACACATTAATTAGTTTTATTAATATTGGCCCTGAAATGTTTAAATCTATGAACACGTGGACTGAAAAAAGAGGATGGACTGGATTCAGCCATTACTTGATGGCTACTTGAGTCTGCAGCTGCGAATAACTAGACCATCATGTTCCTTTAAGCTGCTGTACAAACTGGAGCCAATTCAGAATCATTTCACTTACAGTGAGACGTCAACAGCATCAAAATATCTCTGCAAAATCGGTCAAACAAAATATAACAGAGCAAATTATCCGAGAGTTTGCAATGTACTATCTTTTCTACTGTATGAGATATGAAGAGCGGTACAGTGGGAAATGGGAAGCAGTCATGTGGCTACTTACCAAACGCTCTGACATCGGTGTTTTGTCTGACGCCGGTAGGTGTTGCTCCAAGGCCAGCACAATGCAGTTTGCTATAATGGTGGCCAGGATCAAGTACTCAAATGGAGTGAGAGTGTTAAGGAATTCTTGTGTGGAAACAAATACACAGGTTGCTACACGTGCAAAAACAAACCACGCCATTAAACCAATACATAAAGGCATAGGAGGTAAAGAGGAACGAGAGAGAAGGAAGGGAAAACCCATTAAAAACCAGTCCTGGGAGCATACTTTCTGGACCTAAATTGTTCCTTTGCATTTGGTTTTGTGTCTTTCTTACAAACGTGAGACATAACACGCAACACCCACAAATGTTTAAAGCAGCTACGATCACATTTTAAATGGTAAATGTCTGCTTTTGTGTCAGGTTTTTCATAATAAAAAGAAAAGCTCTTCTGTCTATCATACCATGACAGCCAACAGACTCTCAGACCAGAATGTAATGCAGCATAAGATGCAACATCCTTTAGGGCCCAAATCCACACTACACGGCAATGCTAAGCAGACGGACGCAATTAAAATACTCAGTTTTCATATTAACAATGCTGTTTTGAATACCTTTCTCCCACAATGCAATGCACTAACAACATGTAGGAGTTGCTCACAGCTGATTGGCAGTGAAACAGCTCCACGGACACCCTGGAAATCAAACAGCAATTGCATTTTGTTTGGTTTTTTTAATTATAAGTTTGTTTAATTGGCTGTAGCATTCGAAGGTGGCAGTATATCTGGCATCCAATGGTGCACATGTTGTGCAAATAGCTGTTAGCATAAAACTGTAAAGTATTTTGATTTCTTGCTAAAATAGTATATAATAAATATAAGTATATAGCAACTACTGTAAACTGTTTGTATGGAATATGGAATTGGGAAACAGCAATACTTGATTTGAGACAGATTTTAAAAATAATGGTCAAAATCAAAGTGGCAGAAATCAAGATATCATGACTTTAAGTCCCTAGTATGGGTCAAAATCCGGATAGCATCTTTCATTAGAACATCCACCCCCATCATCCCCCAACCCGCCTCATTAATACCAGCTTCTCTCAAATCCCACAGCCCCAATTTATAATGCAGACTTCCTGTTAAATGTTTTAAGTCACAAGCCCAGGCTGAGACACCACCAGGGTTCTTTTTGCCACAGTAGACATTATAAATCTTTTTTTCACAGACTGCTCCCCATGACAAGTAAACTGAACTGGAATTGTATTCATATTCCCAAACAGTCCTCAGTGATGACAGAAACAAGTTCACACACAATCACCATTGTGCCACAGTCAAACGCCTGTTGGGAGCCTCACGAATATGAATATGCATATATAATATATAACATTCCTGCAGTATTGTGGAAGAGGAGAGTTTCTGGCTGTTTCAAGAACTTATTCACAGATTTGTAACAGACTATTGGGTATCTTCCCTCCCTGCAGTGCACCCACCACCACCATCCCCTCAGGACTGTTCCAGCGCTGCCAGGGGGAGGGAGCGGGCCAATGGATTCCAGCCACTGGGCCTCCAAATGCTCGGGGCCACAATAGATCCTCCTGTAGTGTCGATTGCTCTGCATCTGGAGAAAGGGCTCAGCAATGCACTGCGACATCAAAGCATGTTGAATGTTTGCGCAGCACCCTGAGGGGGTTGGGGGGGGGGGTAACCAACCAGTGACTCACGTAAAAGGGGGCCAATTACCCAACTTAATGTGAATCAACTGCGAGACATATAACACTCATTAAAATATCAGGTGTTTTACCACGGACCTCTCTTCAGAAAGCACTCAAGTGAGATATGATTTTGTCTGTGAGGCAGACGATACTCAACAGGTGGCAGCCGCACTCACAATCATTCAGAGCAAACTAAATCAATTAGAAATTCACCAGCAGCTCGTTTCAGGCCTGCGTCCTGCTGCGTTGTATAGCCACAGCTTGTTTGTTTGATGCCATGCAACCCTGCAGACTGCCACCGCCTTGAGGCCATGCCTGCTGTTTGTTGGGGATTCAGCACCCTGGACAGCACCATCTGTAGCCCACAGCAGCGCACAGTGAAACGGCAGTGAGACAATGATCTGACGAAGTACACCTGCACAATGGCCTCATCACATAGACCAACTTCAAACCTGGCCTCGGTGCGCTCGATGCCCTAACCCCCCCATCCGAAGAGAGACAAACAACAGAAATCTCTGAGACAAACTCTTTTTCAAAGGAGAGTCTATAAGAAAAGACAATACGTCGACAAGAAGCCCCTGTAATGAAACAAATGTGTGCACTTTAGTCAACAACACCAGGCAACATGTTGTGCATTCAGTCTTCCCGACTACCTTTTCTTGCTGATTACTAATCGATTAAAGTTCTGTTTTTTAACTATTTAAGGTTCCCTTGCTTCTCGACATTTATGTTGAGAAAATGGTTTAAGACCTTCTCTGAAAAAAGAAAAAAAGACCTGACAGGAAATTTATTCTACAGAGGATCGACTGAGGAGCTACGAACTGTGGCCCCAGCTGCCGCCCGGCCCATCTGTTCGGCTGTGGAAACACAGCAGAGCCAAACTTTTTCTATCCGAGTGATGTTTTTGACGCTTTTTTGCACGTCGTAAAACATGCCGAATTAAAGGATCCATCCGTCCGTTTCGTTTGAGACAGTGCGCCGTGACCTAGATGCAGGTATGTGCTCGCGGCGAGCGCGGGACCTTAAACGGACATATTTATCTGCGCAGTTCGGCGCATTACGCGGGACGGAACAGCGTGTCGGAAGGCTGGACTGGACTGGAAGGATATGGCCATTCGGTGATCTTTTTGGCATATTTCCGTATGATGTTATCCTCGCTGAAGATGAACAGAGAGCGGTTGACGGTGAGGCAGCTCTGCTTGACTGGAATGGGGTTGTAAATGGCCATGGTCCTGGCTCTCTGGGCCATCGTCTGCTTGTACACCCTCTGGACCCCCGGCGGGCCCGGCTGGCCCGGCTGGCGGCTGGCCCCTCTGGCCGGGCCCGCGGGACAGCCGCCTCCGCAGCGGGCGGACAGTTCGTCTTCGAAGCGAGCCATTCTGGATTAGCACAGATCCTGCGGGAGAAACCGAAACTGACACCAGCAAAGAAGTGGAGCAGAAGCATCACAACACACGCTGCCGTGCCGTACCCCCCCCCCAGGTCCCTTAGGTGCGCGCGTGTGTCGTCCACGAGCAGCGGAGTCAAACATTCACAGCGAAAGCAGAAGAGGAGCGCTGGTGTGGTTTCTCCTCATGCTGCCGGTCTCCACCCGACATGAGATTGTTGCTCAAAGTTTAGACCAGCACATTCCACGATGCATCATTTCCCACGGGTGCTCCTCCTGCGGCCGACTGGCCCCGATCCTCAGAAGCGGCTCGGAAATGCACCGGCGTCAACGCCACCGGACGCGGTCTCTCCCCAAAAGAGAAACTGTCCCGCTGAACACGAAAGCAGAGGAAGCGCCGCGAGCCGTCAGCTCGAGCGGTCAAGAAATGCCGTCACGTTCCCTCCAGAGCGCGCGCACAAACATGAGTGTTTCCAGTGTTGTTTAAAAGCTGGATCCTTCTGGGAGCCGCCGCGGCCCCCCGGGACCAGCTGAGACAAACGCAGCCCTCTTTGGCGACCGTCGGCCGGGCAGGTTGTTTGGAAACTCGCCCTCAGTGTGAATGTGGAGGCTCCACTTTCTGCACCGCTCCTCGCCCAGACCCCCACGTGACCGAGAAGACGCCAGCCAGTGGCTCCACCTGGGCCGGCCCTGTTCCCATAGCAACAGGGAGGCGAGACAGCCACACCGGGGTCAAGTTACGCGAAGGGAAAAGGGACTTCCGCCACTGCTTTCAAAATAAAAGACACGATAGGTTGTTTTTGTTTTTGTTTGTTTCCCGTTTTTAACCCGAAGACGAACGCGTGCTAACTAAATCAAAAATGTTCTGAAACGCTTAAAACATGGAAGGATTTGCAGTTTCAGTTAAACCTCTGCGCATGCAGCGCACACCAGACAATAGGCAGGACACAACTTCCGGTCAACATTTTCAATCTAAAACAAACATCTGTTGCGACAATTCGTGTGAGAAATTGTGCTGAAACATTCTAACCACAAACTACATGACATAGTGAAAAGTATTGTATAATATGAATTATTGATGGAAGAAAGCCAATTATACTTCTAACTGACATACATCTACAACGTAGGTGAAGTGAGTGTTTTTTTTTTTTTTATTTCTTTGTGCAGCTTAAAATCAAAACAAATGGCATGTAAATATCAATGGGAATTAATGTGTAGGGCCAGAAACAAGATAGAAAAGGCTTATTGATTACCTTTATCTAAATCATTTGAAACTAATTGACATTGGACTCTTTCTTACATTGACCTATTAAATATATAAGTTATGTGTTTAAAGAAAAAAATATTGATTTATGTTTGTTTTTAAGATTCACTGTTGGACTTAAAGGAAATTGTAATTTATAACCAAATGAAAAATTGCTTAAAATTACCGTTCCATAAGTTCGGAGCTTTGTATTGTTTGGGAGGATGAAGACTAGATGGTTGCCTGGTTGAGCTGAAGTGGCGTCAATCTGTGAATTTATTTGAAAATTAGACATGACATGATGTGGAAGGTTTTCCTCCCTGAACTGCATGTTAAATATTTAAGTACATTTTTGGTAAACATTCATATTACAAATTGTAAGCAGCGGCGTTTTCTGAAATAACATCACAGATTGTGCCTGTGAAGAATCTCCATAAAAGAAATGGATTATGAATGATTAAATAATTTCATGAGATTAAAAACATTTACAAACTCTTTTCCATCCTTATTTTACATTTCATAAATCAATGGCTGAGCAGTTTAACGACAAATATTAAGAAATAGATTTAGTTTGTGATTCTGAACAACCACTATAATGTCCAGTGGCGCAGCAAACCTGCGTTTGTATTTGCCAATTTAACATTTTCTGTTCTTTTCACACTGAGGTCCAGGCAGACTTTAGGTCCCTTCAGGGGATCCTTCTCAGAAAAATGAAGAATAGTGCAATTTCACCAATTTGTTTCACTTGAAATGATCCCAGATGGAGAACATGGAAGAAAAATGGCTGTAATTTCACATTTGACTCTCACCTCTATTATCTTACCACCTGCAATGGAGACAGTTCTACAATTCAGTACCGAGTCAGTAATTCCACACAAATTGTATGTTTGTGCAGTTGTGTGATATCTATAACTACACTATATGGCCAAACGTATAGAGAAAACCACTGTCCACATACTTTAGTGTACTTGTGGTCTGGGGCTGTTTTCCCTGGTTGAGGTCCATTAGTTCCAATGAAGGGAAATGTTAATGCTCCAGCATACCCGTATATTTTACAGTGTGCTTCCAACTTCAGCAGTTTGTGTTTGTCCCTTTCCTGTTTCAACGTGACAATAGCCAACTCCACAAAGAAATGGTTTTCCCCAGTTTGGTGTGAGAGAGCTCGACTGGCCTGCACATCTTCGGGATGAACTGGAGCGCCGACTGCGAGCCAGAGCTCATCACCCAACATCACAGCTTCTCTTGTGGCTGAATGGGAGCGAAGAAAGAAGCTGTCTCTCTACCTTCGCTTGTCGTCATAAAAAACAAGAGGAAACGATGCTTTAAGAATGTGTTTAATTGCTAAATAGACATGTAACAAAAAGCACGTTCATAGAAGAGATCCGTCCGACTGCCAGAAACATTACTTCACCTCATTAATCCAGAAAAATAGCACATTGCAAAAGAAGTCTATTATTGTTAAAATCATCTATTAAGATTTTTTTACCTGATTGTTGGCTCTTTAAAACTAAATAATCTCACATACAGTTTTTCTGGCTGGTGTCAGGCTGCAGTGCTCTTCATACAGAAACCCCACCTCATTAGGTGTATAAATAAGCTAGATCCTGTGCTCGGAGATGACAGATTTGAACAATGTTATCTTTCATTTGCTGCTTTAAAAGTGGCAATTCAAGTGAATACCGGAACACCCTTTTCACCTAATCAAAGCCTCAGACTACGTGGTATCTGGTTCAGAAGGCAGTGTTTCTGATATTAGAGAGGTCACAGCGACAGAATGTGTCCAGACAAAAAGAGGGATCAGTGGTCACCAGCGAGTTTCTACCTGCTGGCAGCCGAGTGGCGACACCTGAGAGAACCACACTGGCAGCTGAAGTACTTGCTCTTCACCCTCCAGTAGTGGTCGCCATAGTCAAACCTGGTGAGGAAGGGACACCAGTCCATCACATTATCCGTATATCAACATTTTATTTTAAAGTTCTCTTCTGAACAGGAAAAGGAAGACAGTAGTCCACCACTCACCCTATCTGGTCTCCAGTTTTGATGGGCCTGCTGGAGAAGAAGGCTATCCTGGGGAAGCGTAGATCCTGGTGCATGGTGAACACCCTCACAGCCAGCAGGTTGGGCTCACACAGATGGTTGATGAAGCGGCCGATGTTGCCAAAGAGCCTCGCGTCAATACAGTGCACATCTCCCACCTGCACAAGATGAAGATCAAAAAGAGTCAAAGTCACATGCTGACTTTGTGTTTACCTGGTGACACCCCCTCACATCTGGTGGACCGGAAGCTGCTGGATCGGGTATTATACACAAGCAGTCAGACATTGAAACAAGTCTGGGTCATAATTGCTCATACAAATAGACAAATTTAACAAAAATAAGCCCCAGGCTGTAATAAAGTGTAATTATCCTCTAATATTCAAAGAGCACAAATGGGTGAAACTAACCATCTTTGTTGCATTATGGATCAGACCTACTCCTGATTCTATTCCTTATTTGCACCGCAGTGGTTCCAAAACTGGGTGCAGGCTCCACTGAGGGGGCGTGCACAATGGAGAAAAAGGTGGAGTCATTAAGTCATGTTCTTAATTATGTTCTGTTCTTTTTGATACACAAGTATTGTTTCTGATTGATTCCCTTTTTCCAGCTCCCAAACAGGTGTGGGACAGAGAGAGTTTAGGAACCGCAGCTGTAATGCATGTAGCCTCACACGTCCCTGATTGGGAATAAGGAGAACAAATAAACACGTTGGGTTTTAACATCTTTCCTTTACGACACTTCAAAAGAACAAATGGCTTTTGAGGAATCAAACCTGAGATGTGATTTCACAAAAGTTCCATCAACAACTAGTCCACCCTGCTACCATCAACAAGCTGTCCTCATAAGACAAACCCCTGTCCATGAAACCACGAAGACTGCTGCTGGCAAAGTGAGTAAATGAGCAACTGTGCAGCGCCACCTCTTGGCCAGACATAACAGCACCCTATAACTTCTTCCTGAAAAGTCTGCCGGACCTCCTATTCTGTCTGATTTGGCAGATGAATGTATATTACAGCACATGTTCACATACAACACGTTTGATGGCCCATGTGGCTGGACACTTGCAATGGGCCTACAGCACTGACGTTACAGCATCACACAATCTTGGCTCGTTACTGATGCTGCACTGAGCCAGGTTTAAATCCACAACATGCTAAATGACATCGCGTCCTGACGTACTCAGATGCCATAGATTCACCGTTTAGCCAAAATGTGATTGTGTATTCGAATTTTCAAGAGTCTCAGAGTAGTAACCCCCTACGTAAATCAGGTTTTTTTTTTTTTTACTACAGACACTATATTTTCTACTTGCTGAATCAAACTGTACTGTTGGCTTTATTTTAAAAAAAATAGTGAAGGATAGGAACCATCTCCAAAGCTGAGATAACTGAGCATTCTGTCTGCAGAAAGCAGGACTCTATCAAATCATTGTCTTCTCTCACTTAACAGAATGCCCAAGTGCAATTCTGTTTCAGAACCAACATGCAAGGTTACCTAGTGCAGCTTTAAAAATCCACGCAAACTAATTCAATCACCTTATTGTCGAGGGTGAAGAGGAAAGAGTCATTCTCCCTTTTGTCGGCCTCTGCGTCAGTGATGATCTCCCCGACATACCTGTGGAAGTATTAAGGGGGGGTGAGGGGGAGAGAGCTCAGAGAGCAAGATTCTGTTCAATATTTCATGCTGGGAAACACTGAATTCAATCATTTCTCTTATGAGAGCCTGTCCTCACTCGCAAATGAATGTTCCTTGACGGATATCCTGCATGGCCCTTACTCCCCAGCCCATCTTCTGTGTCCTGAAGAGCTGCAGCCGGGCTCTGAAACAAAAGGCAACAAGGAAATCACCTCATGTAGCGGCTAACAGAGCGGCAGCGCACATCAGAAGAGTATTACAACAAAGAATTACATTGTTTTTAAATTTACAAAAAACAGGTTCAAGAGACAAAAACAACTTAGAGAGAGCTAATCCCTTTCCTGGAAGATACAAATTGAGTTCTTTTATCCTGGTCTGGTACACAACCACTGCCTGCCAGCCATGTCCAACTGTGTATGTATGCTGTCACCTCCAGAGTCCCATCAAGCACAGTGAACACGAAACCAACAAGTATTCAGATGCTGAGTACTACCAGGGCCATGGTTTTCTGTGTGTCAGTTTGAGACAGTTTGATTAAACTTTGTTTTTTTATTAATAATAATAATAATAATAATAATAATAATAATAATAATAACAACATGTGAGCACCAAATGAAGTAAAGAACAGAAAACGTATTTCCCCCAGGATACCAGAGAGGCCTTTCTACAGGGAATGCAGTAGTATTTGCAAGGGAGGAATGGAACAATAAGAAACAGCCACAGTGAGCAATTAGACGAAGCGCCGCAGGCAACACCTCACAAAGTGGAATAAGTCACCTCAGTCCATTCTGGACCACTCGGTTCCTGCAGGTCTTCCAGCAGGAGCAGGCGTGGTTACACTCAAACAGCACTGGGGGCTCCCGCTGACAGAAGTCCAGTGGTAGTCGCCCTTCCTGCATGTGCACCAAGAAAGAGACATGCTGTCAGAGGTAAAAACACAGCTGGCTGCTGCTTTCAGAGAGGAGATTATTTAATCGTAGCTAGAAGTCGATTTTTGACTTAAAATTAAATTACGCAGGTACACCTGCAATCTCTGCTTTGGAAGAAAGATACTGTAAAATCTAAAACTGTAAATATTCCAGGCAGAATTACACAAAGGACCATCAGAATCTGTTAACAGGTTCACTAAAAACCAAACTTCCATCTGTAATAACTTAAGTGACGTAGTGTAAAAACATAAAAAGGATAAAATGAACACTGCACAAGTTATTGTTGAATGTAAACCGCTATAACGTCACAGGATGTATTACCTGAATCAAAATCAAACTGTGTGAGTGTGGGTTCGTGAACTTACACTGTCATACCAACATCGCAGGCTGAGCTGACCACACATGCAGGCGCTGGATGAGCAGTCGTCCGTACAGCTGCAGTGCTGAGTGACACAATCAGTGAGCTATTATAATCCAGGTATAAACTATAAGTAGATACACATGCATATACTATACATAATCTCCCACTTCATGTATATGAAGTAATCTAGTACTTTACACAGTCAATATTTATTCCTTTGAACTACTTGCACTTGAACTATTTTGTATTTTATATTTGTTTACAACTGACAGAACACTTGACATATAAAGGCATTGTATGGGTGTTAGTCATTTTTGCTTTGTTTTATGTATATGTATGTGTATATATATATATATATACACACACACACACACACATATATACACACACACACACACATATATATATATATATATACACACACACACACACACATATATATATACATATACACACACACACACACACACATACGCATATACATATACACACACACACACACATACGCATATACATATACACACACACACACACACATATACACACACGCATATACATATACACACACACACACATATACATATACACACACACATACATATACACACACACACACACATATGCATATACACATATGCATATACACACATTCATATACACACACACACACATATACACACACACACACATATACACACACACACACATATGCATATA
>JAVQJF010118024.1:0-15441 GCA_036023855.1 Gadopsis marmoratus
ACTCACATACACACACACACACACACACTCACACACACTCACACACACTCACACACACACTCACACACACACACACATACACACACTCACATACACACACTCACATACACACACTCACATACACACACTCACATACACACACACACACATACACACACACATACACACACTCACATACACACAGACACACACTCACATACACAAACACCCACACACACACAGAGACAATGAAATAAAGCCATAAATATTACAGTGTAACCTGGATGTAATTAGAAGCCTCCTCCCTCTCTGTCCGTCACTGTCCAGTTATATCAACAGTCCAGCAGCCCTTTGACCGAGGCCCACTGAGGGGCCATCATTCACCGTCAGCCCTTCTCTTTAATTAAACTCTACAAACAGCATCCTCTGTGCGTGTGTGCGTGCGTGTGTGCGTGTGTGTGTGCGTGTGCGTGTGTGTGCGTGTGTGCGTGCGTGTGTGTGCGTGTGTGTGCGTGCGTGTGTGTGTGTGTGCGTGTGTGTGTGGTGCTGAGGAAAGTAGATGACATCATCAGGCGAGTCAGCAGTCCTGTACAGCAGGCAGGAAAACACATCTGCAGCTGACTGAATACAGACAGTTCAGAGTCACTTTCCAAATTTCTGTTTAGGAAGATGGTGATTCTGCCTTCAAAATAAAAGCACTCTATTTCTGAATCCTTACTGACTGACTGTACTGTTCTTAAGTGACATTTCATTGTATTATATTACCTTTATGATTTTATGATTTCATTATATGTTTTATTATTCTTATTGCTTTACTAGTATGGTATTACTTTAATGACCTGAATGAACCTGATTGATTCAAATTGTTTGTTTTTTGAAGAATAGTTCTGTCTTGTAATCCCATGTGGGACGGGCCACACGTTTGACATTACGAAGAAAATAAAACCTAACATCAGCTACTTTGAATACATACATGTCTAATCCTCTGATATAGTATCACTCCGCCATTTTTAAATGTGGATTCCACAAAAGGGCTTTTCTTCAGGCCAGTACAGCTATCTTCGGTCCCATTTTAGGTGGCTGATCTGATCATTTTATTATATGACCAATATTTGATTATATGTACCTTTTATTTGGTTATGGTATTGTTGCTGTTGCAGTAGTTTATGTCACGGTTTTGTCATATAAAAAATGGAAAAAATCATGTTCACTGAAGCACCTTAAAAAACAGTGATGGGAGAGGGAGAGAGAGACTTATTTTAGGCAAAGCGAGCAAAGACAGAGGTGAACAGTTGTGGTGTCAGGCTGTTTCATGATGACACGTGAGGCAGTGATACAGCAACACTGAGAGACCAGCTGAGGACAGGCCAAGATGAAGACATGAGGACAGGGGGAAGTAGGAAGCTGGATGGTGGTGGAAAGCCGAAAACACAGCCTGCTCTTCAGTGAAAAGATACTGCCAACACTCCATCATCAGGGGAACCGTGCTTCACCAAAAGACTGGAAGATGACATATAAACACCAAACAAGACAGACAGGCGATCAGGTGGCAGCAGGGCCACAGTCCATCCGTTGCTGTCAAAGTGTCCTTGAGCAGACGGCGTTTCCATTCGACTGGCAAGAGAACTTTAGTCAAACTTTTGAAATGTCACAAAAGGAGAAGAAATTAGGAGAAAAATGCTGAGGTGCTGTTCTGTCGTGTCAGCATGTTTCATGTTGCCTGGAGACGGAGACAGCGATTGTGGAAGGGTTCAGTGGAAACAGCTGATCAGTCACGCAAGCTAAATGTTTGCTACGTCAGAACTTACTGGGCAAAGGCGTTGCCATATCCCATCTAACCTTCTTTCAAGAAAAAACACCAAAAGCGAGCAGAAAAGCCCCTCCTGCGCAGTTTTATATAATTTTTCTAATGCGATATACTTCAAAGTGCGCAAAAAAATATGTTTATGGAAACACGACTAGTGAAGCCCTGTCTAATCCACCTGCCTGACCCCCCACCGACCCTGCGGCTGAAACCCAGACCTGCACGCGTCTCAGGGGACGTGCATGGCTACTAAGGTCCCTATCAAATGGCAAACAGGTGGGGGGGGGCGTGTCCTTAACACTGTGCTGGTGCTGTGACAACAATGGCGCATTTATTTCTCCACAAAGGCGCCCTGACAACACATTATATAGCTACTGTACAGGGTGTGAGAACAGTCCCGTCCAATAGACAGAGAGCTTCCTATTACTGCCTAGATGGCAAAACTGACCCCAATACAGAACAAATAAGCCGCCTTTGTCCTTTCAGAACTCCCACAGGAACTTCTCAGGCACACAGAACACCTCGTGGATCGGTTTACATGAGAGGAGAAAGACCTGGAACAGGCCGCGTTCAGCAGACGCTGATGTGCTGCTTTGACTCATTTTCTTTCTCATATTTGTTTCTTCTTCGTCTGCAGCCTGACCCTGAAACCTGACGCAAACCGTGGCATTTACAAAAGTGGTGAAATGGCTCCACAGGTGGAGCACCTTAGATAAAGGTGTATAATGCAACCTTGGGTCCTGTTCTAGTCTGCCAGCTCTGGTGTCAAACCCTTATGCAAAGCAGCGTTTTCTTTTATCTCTTTGTGTGAGCAATTCGGCAGGTGTGACATCACTCTGCTTGGCCATAAAACCAACGGTGACATCATGTCAGCTGGCAGTGTGTCAGCGCTGCAGGTGAACCACTGAACAGCGAGAACTTTGAGAAAGGGAAGCATATTATTGGATTAGAGGACCTTCATTTTAAAAGCCGAGAAAATGTTTTTCTGTTTTTCAATTCAGCTTTATTTATATACAGTAGCAGAAACCTCGACCAGAACCAGAACCAGGATCTGGGTGGGCGGTCGTCTGCCTCGACCGGTTGGGTTGAGAGAGAGAGCGAGAGAGCGAGAGAGCGTTTTGGGTTCTGAGACCTCTTATTTATTACTAAAGCTCAAAACATTCCAGCAGCAGGCTTCTGGTTTGCAGCTGAAAGTAAAGGCAAAAGCTGATTTCAGTTGACGCTAAAAATGAGATGAATCAATCATTTAAGTTGAATGGTTTCCAATCAGGACATGCAGCATCAATAGCAAGCAGCTTGATTTCATGTGTGGTCTCATTTTCAGTCCACAGGCTGAAAACATTCATTAGACCGACATGTAACACTGCAGAGTTTCTGCCTCCTCAGCCAGCAAAAAGTTGGTTTGAGTTTTAGGTATTCTAAGTTACAAATGTTGAAACCTGAATCCAAATGGGTTTAATAAGGGATTCTATAGGATTGGGAGTCGAGTCGATTAGATGATCTGCTGCAGGAGGGTCCACTGGTGATCATGGCCTGAAGCAGCAGACATATCAGAGGCCTTTCATGGAAAACCACAGGTGAACGGTGGAATAGTCGATAATAAAAACTCAATAATGTTATTAATTACACCTCTGGTTGACTGACTGGCTGCTCTGAACACAGTCAGACCCAACAATTCGAGTCGCACAGGACAAAGATGATTTGCTGGAATCACTATTCAAGGCCACGGCCGCACTTCTGTCTGTGGCCGTCGGACAGTAGCACAACTGTGTGTCGCTGTCATCGGACAGACCTGCGCCGCTGTTGTTGTCCAGTCTGGACACTGACGTCATTGTTGCTGGGTGACCTCGCCCCGCTGGTGACAGGACAGACAACAGGTGACATGGAGGCCGTTGCTAGGTCAACACAGCAGCTTTGTGATGGGGGTTAATGTCACACTGAGCAAAGTGTGAATAAAAACTAAAATCACCACAATACTCCATTGAGATGTGCACATACACAATTCAATTCACTTGTATTTCCGTTGAATTTCCATGTCATACAGTTATCTCATAGCACTCACTCTTTATGTACAGAGACCCAACAATTCCCACCACGAGCAGCACTAGGAGACAAGAACCAGAACCAGAACAGGGCTCTGGGTGGGCGGAATGGATCAAATGGCTACAAGAGTACACATCAGCAGCCTCCCCACCACAGTGACCCCCTGCTACACCCCACCACCACAAACATACACTTTTACAATAACCCAAGGGAGCAACTCCGCAAAGAGCTGATGTCAACGGCAGTGGAGGAGGAAACCTATCCTGTAACGGAGCTACAAACTCCCTCTGACTGGACTCCGAGCTCAGCAGACACTGCAGTTCTATAAATATATGAGCTTCTCATCTGCTGACAGACGCTCCAAATAATGAATGAATAGGTGGATGGTGCTAAAAGCTAAGCTAGTGTCTCATCCGCTTGGGAAGAGAGGCCAAAGAGGTGAACAACAGTACGAACAGGCAGGTAGAAGAGAGACAGCGCTAATCCGCAATCATAACCTGGCTTCTAACTTCCCCCCCAGCCTGTACTGTACATGTGATAATAACGACGCCTCCTTTCATTTGACAGTGTGACCCACTGCAATCGTTTGAGCCCCTAAATCCTACAGCAGCTCCACTTCTTCTCAACCACCCGCTGAAACTTACGAGTCACGGGTCATCTTGGCGTCGCTAACGGGTGAATCCGGCACCTCCACCTAAACGAGAATCTGTTGCTGGAAGCGTTTGGTCTCGACTGTCTCCACACACGGCCTGACTCAGCAGCTGCTTGGCTGGCTCGGTGACCGATTCAGGAGGGGGAAGTTAACCGGCGTTTAGCCAGTGACAAGACGCCCACTGGAGGCGCCCCCATACACCCACCCACACTCTCTCACCTCTCTGCAGCCGGGGCTAAAAGTGGAGCAGCTGGGTGGGGGTGCAACGGGTCTATAGTTGGGGGTCGTCGGAGAGGGCAGCCCTCCCAAGAATGTCTCTCTGCTCTGTCCAAAAATAGATTTTCTGACTTGCACATGTCATCAGCTTGGATTATGTTGGGGGGGGGGGGGGTTTAGAGCCCTATACCAACACAAGGTTTAGTCATTCTGAAACAGATGTTACCATCTGTTATCAAAGAAGGACGCATGCTGTCCTGAACAAATCATGCCATAATGACAAGATCAGTGACATAACCCTTCCAAGGTTCGGTAAAACGTACCTCACGGTGCAGCAGATAAGATCTTTCATGTCTCAAAGCCTTAACCTGCAGGGGGAACCCCACCGATTTTACATATAAAAGGTCAGATTACCAGCTTGGGCCTGGAGACTAACAGAACATTTGACAGATGTGGGCATTTACCAGGAAAGGAGGGTCTAACAAAAAGACATAGGTTCCATCATTTTTGGAGCTAGACCCACAACAAGGGACAACAAGCCAGGATATCTCGGCCTCTGCTACTTTGATTTTGGCAATTCTTTTTAAATCTGTCTCTTCTGAGTGCCCCCAACTTTATGGAACAATGATACTAAATCACTGGAATGCTCCTTTAATACCAAAATACAGCTCTGCGGCACTTTGTGTTTTTAAATATGTGTCAAAAACTGAACTAGTAATGTCTGAAATGTCTTGACTCAAAAATGTGGCCAGTGACAACAGCTTTTCTACAGATTCTCCACACACATTTTACATGTGCAAAGCATGTTTTCAGGCTTCGGGCCTATTTTAATCCACTCATGGAAGTGCTGCAGAGGTTATAGGCCAGAGAACACTGAACCAGAGGCTATGTGCTGGTAAGGGTATGCATTTTAAATATAGTGTAATTAAGTGTAATTGTTTCCTCCTAATTTGATTTGATTCCCAAATTAAACTCAAGGTATTGCTGCCCCATTAAGACTACAGCAGTCACTATACAGACGGATAAAGGTTTCAGTATGCTTCAAAGGAAGCGCTTGTGGGATTGCCTAACAGCGTCTCAGGCCTCCTTTCCAATGGCAGAATTGGCATCACACAATCTTTGTAACTTTCCACAGCAGACAGTCTGACTTTCACAGCCACTTTATGCAGTGATCAGTGTGAAAGTACGCAGGGTTTGAACTTCACCCCCATGCTCTCTTTTTCATGCTTCACTCAACTGTCCATTGTTTGCAGCATACTGAGGCCTTCACTCCACTGAACTGAAAAAGAGGGGAATGAATCCTACCATGATACTGATGAGCTTCAGTCCATTCTGTTCTACATGTGTGTATTGTGTATGAGGAAATGTCACCGTTGATATTTCATAACGCTCAACCAAAATGCAAAGAGCTTAAAAATGCATGACAGTGTATTAGTACTTTCAGCCACGAGGCTCAGACAGTACAGTCTGTATATAGCCTGGCTGCACTCAGGCACACGACTGAAGCCCATTGGATCAATGGAGCTGCAGGAATAGAAATGTCTGCCTTTCAGACCTCCACAGGGAGATGAAACAAAGTCTGAGGACCATGGACAGAAACACTCAGTGGCTCCATTGTACGGAGCACATTCCAAGGTGTTTATGAAGGTCAATATGAAACGTACCCTTGGTCATTCAGTGAGTGACAGTGGAGTGGAGTGTGCTGTATTCACCTGAGAAAGACACACACACACCTGGATTCATCAGCGGCCGTGTTTCCGTTCAACTGTCAAGCGAATTTTAATAAGCAAATGTTGGAAATGTCGCTGTCTAGAAACGAAGACAAATGAACGCAGAGCGGCCGACTCGCAACTAACTCGCCAAAGGCGTCTCCATATGCCATTTAGTGCATCAACTCAACTTGACAAAAGGCAAAAACCTCATCATGAGAGCATGAAAATGTTTTATTGCATTTTGCCATTTTCATACAGCTTTTCTGATGCCATACTTCAAAATGCCCAAACTAAACAAGTTTATGGAAACACGATCAGTGACACAGGTCTATCACATCCAACTGCCTTGACCCTAATAGGACAAGTAGGTCAGGGGGTTCATGTAAAACACACCATGGAGGGCAAAGGTCAAATGTATCCTGTGTCTGTCTTTCAGGACGAACCAGGCGTCAGCCATGTTTACTGGTATGACACATTGCCACAGTATGGCAGCTCTTAAATAACCTGAGCTGTCTGCAGATTCCAAATAGACTCCGTATGTCCTTCATCATGGTCTGCTATGACAAACGTTTGCCACAGAAGGCTGCTCTTCACAATTGCTGCAACTCCTCTTTTGTCCATTAACAAATGAAGCCTTTTGACCACAAAAGTTGGCAGTGTAGTTCAAGCACACAGCTGGGCACGTTGCAAATGTTTTGTCATTCACTAAAATTCATATTCCTTTCCATCCTCCAATCCTTTCTTCTCAGCTGACATGGTACTGAGCCCTGACCTTGACCTTCAGTTTAATCTGCTGTTATAGGCATCTGATACTGTGTGTTCTCTTTCATCCTGCTCTCACTCTACCCCCCTTCTCTTTTTTCTCTCTCTACCCAACCAGTCGAGGCAGATGACGCCCACCCAGAGCCTGGTTCTGGTTCTGCTCGAGGTTTCTGCCTGTTAAAGACAGTGTTTCCTTGCCACTGTCTCCTAGTGCTGCTCCTGGTGGAAATGTTGGGTCTATACATATAGAGTTGGTCTAGACTTGTTCTATATTAACAAGTGCTATGAGATAACTCTGTTAGGATATGGCGCTATATAACTACAATTGAATTGAATTGAAATCAGAGGTTGTGTTGTTCTGTACTTCCTGTCGCTCTGATCGTCATCATCATCTCCTCAGAGCTGCTGATGTTCGGACCCGCCTGGCATTTCTACGGCGACAGAAGAATAGTACTTATGGACATGGTAACAGTTTGGAGAAAAGTCTGAGTAACAACAGGTAGGAGCCCAATACAACAATACAAATACAGTCTAAACATAAACCTGATATTAACCTGAACCCTAAAGCCACGTCTGAACCCTCAAACAGACATTTGAAGAAGTGATCACTGGTTCCACTTGGTTTCTATAGGTTCCAACTTGGTCTTACTGGTTCCAGCTAGTTCTAACATGTTCATTCTGGTTCCAACTTTGTCCTACTGCTCACATTTGGTTCCTACTGGTTATGTTTGGTTCCCACTCGTTCCAATTGTTGCCAGGTTGTTCTTACAGGTTGTTCCTTGGTTTGTTTTTCAGACCATCTACAAAGGAAGTGCTGAGGTGGGCAGATAGTCTGGAAGGTCTTCTGACCAATCAATGTAAGACACACACACAACTTCCTGTTTGTCTCTGTGCTCAACCAATAATCAGTGAGGGGATGAGCCTACAGGATGACAGTCTGTCTCCATTGGCTGAATGATGTTCTTGCACTCTTCAAATTGGTTAGATGGTCTGGCTGTGTTCCGTCACTTCCTGAGATCAGAGTTCAGCGAGGAGAACCTAGACTTTTGGTTGGCTGTGGAGAGATTCAAAAGGACACGCCCCCTAAGCAAGATGGCCACCAGAGCTGCAAAAATCTACGATGAGTTCATATCTATCAGTGCAGCGAGACAGGTACCATCTGTCTGTCTGTCAGTCCTCTGAATTGTCTAATGATTGGTCATGTGACACTGCTGTGCTTTGTTTCCAGGTCAATGTGGACTCATCTGTCAGAGAATCCACAAGTCAGAGCCTGCATCTTGGCGTTAATCCAGCCTCCTTCCAGATGGCCCAGGATCAAGTTTTCGGGTTAATGGTGTCCGACAGTTACCCACGATTCCTCAGGTCCCACCTCTATGCCCAGCTGGCCAGTGAGGACAAGCATACAATCACAGAGTCAGCCAACATTGGAGCTGACTCTGTACCTGTCGGCCAATCATGAGTGACAAGGCGACAGTGGCGGGTTCCAGTCATCTGTTCAGAGAAGAGCCAACCAATGAACAGAAACTATCCTGTTGCATTGTAGAAAATGTAGGCTGCAGTGTTTTTGGACTAAAATTAAGGATATCTCTACCTCTGCTGCTTCGATTAGGACTGATGTTTTTATTTTGTTTCTCACAACAACATTTTTATAGACACATTGAATCACTTTAGTGTTATTTGAATAATCATGTTATAAAAACGTAGCTTTATCCCACTGAGTCAAATGTTACTCAAACAAAATCTGTTTACTCACATTTTAACTTGGCGTTAGTTTCAAGATGAGAAGATTTATGTGGAGAAAACATAACTCATAATATAACAATAACAATATTAAATTAACATGCAGAAATGTTCTATTTCTGATCATGGAACCTAAAAGCTGTTGAATTTAAGAGTTACGATTTTAGCCATGTTAGCGGCAACGGTCTATGGGTGGATAAGTATAGGGTTGGGTATCATTTGTATTTTAATGATTCTGATTCTGATTCTGGTTATCGATTCCAGTTCTTAACGATTCCCGATTCCAATTCTTTGAGGGGCGGGGTCAAAACAGGTCGAGGTGCCGGCTGTTGTTTTTTTTTTTTTTTTTTATAATAGGACCCTATGGTCGTTTATTGGTCAATCATAATACACATATAAGCTATTTTTGTGACGTGTTCGGTTAGAAAGGTGATGCTGGATGTAAGTTCCGGGTCACAGGGGTGTTCTGTATAGTTGGGGCTTTTATTGTGATGGGATGAGCGGAAGTGGGTGGAGATGTGTATGTGGAGCGAAAAAGTAAAGTGGCGTGTGACCCCAGGAGTTCTCTGTGCTTTTATTTTGTATTATTGTTCAGTATAGGCGCCTGCCTGCGCACATAGACACACGTGCCGAGAACAAAGCTCAAACACATACATATCACGTTCCACGTTGAAATGTATCCTCTGCTTTTGGGGGTTGACTGAGGAGGAAAGTGAAGGAGAGGGAGATGTCAAACACGGCCCACTCGTTGATTTGCAGACCGTGCTGGTGAAGATGTTTTATCATATTCATAGTTCATCCTCTCTTGCACGAAATAAGTTAGCACAGGTGTTGCACTGTGCCGACCTGTAATTCTTCTGAACAAAATTAAGCCACACTTTCAATGATTCTACCCAGAGACTCGTGTTCTGGCTACGCTTTAAAAAATAAATAAATACAAGCGCACATTCACACGCTTACCATGGTCGCAGTAAAAATGTATCGCTTTGCGCTGCGCAGTGTCTTGCAAGTGATATGTTTTTTAGGAACCGAAAAGCAGAATCGAAAAAATATTGTTAATGATTCCATTGCAATCGGAATTTTGGAACCGGTTCTAATTTGGAACCGGTTCTCGATGCCCAACCCTACTCAAGTATCTCAACATCTACGTGGTGGATTGGCATAAAATGTGGTTCAGCAGTCATGATCCCCTCAGGATGAACTGTAAGAACTCTGCTGACCCTCTGGCTTTTCAACTGCTGCCACCATCAGGTCAACATGTTAATGTGTCAAATACCTGCAGAACTACAGATGTTCCCATCAGCCTCAGTTGCACTCTAGTTGCTAACTAGCTACTGTTAGCATGCTAACATGCTAAGCTAAGGTGGTAAACGTTACACCTGCTAAACATCAGAATGTTAGCATTTAGCTCAAGCCTCACAGAGCTGCTAGCTTATAATTCTGTATGACATCATCACACAGAACACTCAGCTTTAAAACATAAGAGGCTTGTTTTTATTCACATTTTGTTTATGCACTAAAACCTGAGTAGAACCAGCAGATGACCCAAACATCTGATGTCTGAACATCAGGACTCTGATTTTTGGAAAAGAACGAATGGCAGTTTGTTGTTTTTATGAGTATTTTTTTTAGTGCAAACTCTAACTGATGTTAGTGAAGTATGTGTATTATTAGAAACATATACCTAAATGGTTACTGAAACATTCTGATGGAAAAAATGTCAAATAAATGGTGTTAAGGGAGACTTTCTGCTGCTTCTTCTTCTATAGTTTTATTTGCAGCAGCCTTGGCATCACTGTCCTCCAACAGGAAAACTGAAAACCAGCAGGTGGTCTGAGTTTTTCCTTCCTTCATGTCAGATATTAATTTTTTTGAATCAATGTATAATCTGACATTGCATTGAACTGACGAGAAATATCTATCTATCTATATATATAATATATATATATATATATATAGTCACAAACCGGCTCAACGTCTGTGATAAAAGAGGAGAGGCAAGTCAGGTGAATGTTCCAATTGATTAATTTATTTGAAACTAGAAATGTAAAATTCCGCAGAAATTTTAGGCGCCTAAAGTGCAACCGTGTGACCCTAGGCCCCCCGCCCCACAACTTGTCTGTCACACTCTGTATAATTCAGTACTGCCACCTCTGGCTGGAGTGTACTGAGATTAATGAGACACTACTTCTTCATCTGATCTGATTAACCTGCTAGGAGTATTGATTCAAAGTGTAGGGCCAGTAACTTCCTGTTGTCACTAGGTGGTGCTATGACCGCGAATGAAAGTTAGCATTTGGATGGCTTCGGCCCGGGGCAAGCATGAAATATGTGAAGTTTGGTGCCTCTCGGACAATGCGCAGTGCAGATATAAACCACTTCCTGTTTGACGGCAAAACGCATCAATTCCACGCCACCTCACGCTCAGCAAACGCAATCACTAAGATCCTCTGTCCTCTCTATCTATACAGAGCTGACTCAGGTGAGCCCGTTTGTAATGCAATGCTGCCATCTAGTGGCCGTCTCTGCTTAGCTGCAGCTGTGTCCGTCATCAGCCAGCACTTTTTTAATACACCAGAAACACAGAGAGCCCAGTTAAACCCCACAGACAAACAGCAAAAAACGTGAGTCCAATCATATCATCGGAAAGATGAGAGGCTAGCCGTGCTGCGGTATAAATCTTAAGTCTGTGGTGTTCTACATGTGCACACAACAGCGAGTTAGAAATGTAAGGGAAAAGAGAAAGTAGAGATTTTCTTCTCAAAATTGTAATGGATCCTTACGGAGATCTTGACGGCACTCCTGATCAATGAAGGCACACAGATCCAAAACCATATGTCCTATGATTTATATGGTTCCATTTTCTGAAACTAGACAGATGTGTCTACGTTTCAAGGGCCAATTATGTATGTGGAGTTAAAATTGTGGACGCGAGAGCACTGTGGGCAGAAAGATTTGAGACGATTTCAGAGGAGCCTGTCACTCTGGCTGACTCTAGGCCAGTCAGATTGAAGTCATATATTTGAGAGAATTCTTTTTAGAATTCTGAGCCACACTGCCACAATTTACACTTAAAATATTGTGCTTTCTTCAACAATTAATTACATTATCACAGTTTAGCTTTCAACTTATCTGCATTTCAGCTCTTAGCTTCCAGGTGATACAATTCAGCTTCCAATTCATTTCACATTTCTGCATTTCAGATTTGTGCATTTTCTGCAGTTTTTTGCACAGCTGTCCAGTGTGGATAATCAATGACACACGAGGGCAGGAACTAAAGAGACAAGACAAGTTTACTTTGAAAATAAAACGGTAAACAGTAACATAATATAACAGATTGGAGTTGAACAGGAACCAGAGTCACTGGTTCAGGATTGATTCAGCATCACCAAACTCCACTGGAAAATAAAATAAAGTTGGTTCTGGATTAAAATGGTGTTTTAAATCCACAGTTCCAAATATCCAAATATGTTTTAATTGAGGACTAACTAAGTTTAGACTCCGTTAGTCCTGACAGCTTCCTCTCCTTTAACTCAGGCCGCCAAACCTCTCTGGTATTCTGCTGGAATTAAAATGTGAAATCAAACAGCCTCCTCCTCCTCGTCTGTCACCACATGAACAATTGCATTAATAACAGCTGAGTGGTTTTAGGGAAGGTACTGGTGCAGGAACAAGTCAAAGAGACGGGCATCCCTGTAAATGTAATGGGTGTGAAAATGTAACTGTTCTAAAATACTTAAAATAATATGTAGGTGAAACTGTTTTGTTAGTGTTGTTCAATTTTTGTTAAATTATAAGTTAATATCAGCCATTATTTTGATAGAAAGATGTGTGTTTACATGTCAGCACTTCCAGGTACTTCCAGTAGGGGGAGCTGAACATATTTGATTGATTGGTTGATATTTAATTATTCATTATACTTTGGACTTGAAGCCAGCAACACCGTGTCCACTTCATTTCTGCACATTTCTCCCCTTGCAGGGGAGCAACATAAACAGCTGTCAACTGTTTAAAAGTTCTGAGTAACGGAGGAGGAAGAGGAGGAGGAAGGACAGAACAGAGAGAAAGACACTGAAGAGAAACAATATAGGAAACTGAATCCATAAATAAATACATAGAAACAGAAATAAGGAGGCAGAAAATAAAAGAAATAATAAAGAAAAAGATGAGTTGGAGAGGACCTGCTGATGTTCAGGAGGGGGCGCTCCTGGTCCATGTTTGAAGGTAAGTTTGTTGGCTGCTAGTCTCACAGGTCACGTGAAAACTGCAGAATAATACTCGGAAACTCAAAGATTAGCTGAGATCATCTGCACAGTTTAGAGTGTGTCTCTGGCTAATGGGATTGGTTTGGTTTGTTCAGAGCTGCAGACAATCAAAGATGAATGAAACAGTCGACTCAGCACCAGTTTCCCCGCTGAGAGATCATTAACCTGCTACACAGAACCATCAGGACAAAATGTCCGACGGTTGTCAAACTGAGCAGCTTTATATCAAAATCCAACGTGCTTTCTACCTGTAAAGCTAAATGGGATGTGATGAACCAACCTGTAAAAATCATGACCTCCACCAACCAATCAATCAATCAGTTAGCAGCAGAGCTAAGTCTCATTAGCTAGAAGCAGCTGTGTCACGCTGCCTCCTGTTGGCTCAAACTCATCTCGACTTAAAGTAAATACATTCAAAACATGCAGAGAGGAAACAGAAATATATAATAGATCATATTTGCATACTAAACCAGTGAAGTGAGTAAAAAAAATTGTCTCTTCAGATAAAAAGGAGGGAAACATTTTGTTCCAGATTGAGAAGTTTCAACAGATTAACATTTTAGCGTCCGTCTTTCTGCTCTCCAGGGGTTGAACCCTTTACATTTTAATGACAACACAGGAAGAAGAAGTGGTAGAAAGTGTTGTGACCTCATGTGAAGCGTCCGTCATTGGGTTTTTTGTGTCTTAACTTCTGGTTTCTTTCAAAAGTAACCAGATATGAACATGTTATTAATCACTGATCAGCCATCAGATCATCTGTCTCTCTGCATGCAGGGGGAGCTGTGTTACATTACATTTAAAACTTAAATTCTCTAAAGAAATACGTCAGTAGTTGAGATGTTTAACCAGGTACTGTCGGAAATTAATGGAGGTGAATTCTGCTTTTTGTGGGTTTGGGCTGTCGATAATTGAATTTTGCCAAAAAGAGACACATTTGCAGTTTGACGTCTGTCAGCGGACATCAGTTAGACGGCTGAAAGTACGTTCACTCAGGAACAATTTAGTTAGTTTAGTTACTAGTTAGCTTGCAGTCAGATAAATATAGTACAAAATACAGTATAATGAACAAATAAATGATGTATTATTACAGGTTAAGATCAAACTTTATTGATGTTCAGGGGGAAATTTACCAATTACCCAGCAGAACATAAAGTGATGAACATGTTAATGATCAATAATTATAATCCAGTAATATAATTTAGTTGATTCTGCATAAAGAGTACTTTTACTTTTGGTATTTTAAGTAACATTTTGAATGCAGGACGTTGAGTACTTGTTATACCTCCGCTGTTCTTCATCTGGTGCAACATTAACACAGTTACTTGTGTACATGTACTGCAGTCATTCAAATAGGATTCACGAGCCTCTTCTGCCCTCTGCAGGACAAACTGTTAACTGTCTGTTTTATATCACGAGGCATCAGAACCGAAGACTCTTAATCAAGGAAGATTAAATGAGAAAATGTTTAAATTTGAAGATAAAACCATGAATCGTCCCCCTCTGATGGATATTTTCAGGTTTCAGATCTTTTGTGTTCACAGTGTTTGTTCATGTGCAGCAGGTCCATACAAGCTGCTTCATGTCAGCAGCAGATAATCAAAGTTCACTTTCTTACACTGACGTCCACCCAGGAACATGAATTATAAACTGTACACTGTTACTACACTATGTGATGGATGTTTTATTCAATTCAATTATTGGAAAATGCTTTTTAAAAACTCAATGTCACTTTAAATTATAAAGATGTAAACTCTTCGTCATGGTAACGGGTCATCTGAAGAACTACAGGACAACAAAGTTTAAAGATCCAGACACGTTCAATGGAGGCTAAGTTCAACAAACTACAGAAAACCTCATGAATCAGCAGGAGAGCAGTCTGGTCGCCGACCAAAGGCTGACCACTGTCCTCAGGAGGAAGGATGGCAAGGATGGGAAAAGGCAGAAGACAAATTCCTCTGTGGGACGCAGTGCGTGTGTGTGTGTGTGTGTGTGTGTGTGTGTGTATCCATCACCTGTGTATGTGTGATTCACGTGTGGTAATAAAAAGACCTTGGGGTCTGTGTTTGTGGAATTGTACTGTTTTAGTGTGTGTTCTCTTCCATCCTGCTCTCACCCTACCTCCCCATATCTTCTTTTTTCTCTCTCTACCCAACCGGTCGAGGCAGATGACGCCCACCCAGAGCCTGGTTCTGGTTCTGGTTCTGGTTCTGGTTCTGCTCGAGGTTTCTGCCTGTTAAAGGCAGTGTTTCCTTGCCACTGTCTCCTAGT